>JACXGJ010013075.1:0-16882 GCA_016801105.1 Esox niger | reverse complement strand
CAGTTTGTTTTTGCTTGCAATCCAGTGGCCCCTTCCAGAAATGGTGGAACAATGCCGCCTCCATGAGTGAAGCGGGTCCCCACATGCACAATCCACCATAAAAGCATAGAGGGGCAGTGGCGGACTCGGGCTGTCTGAGGGGGCAGGGGTGGAAAAAATGTAAAGGGGCCCAGTTGAATGTGGTGAGTCACCAGTGTGCGTTTGTGCCTGTGTGTGTGCTGATTATTAGGGCAGAGAGAGAGAAAGTACTGGAAGGATGAAATAAGGGAGGATGTCCCGGTGGATACTGGCTCCTTTCATCCTCTTTTCTCCCTCTCTCCACAGGGCCATGGAAGAGGATGGCGAGAGAAGAGAGAGAGAGAAGGGGGGCTGTAGGAGATCTGTGCCTCAAATGAATGTGCCCACCGCACACACTCATACACCTTAAATCCTGAGAAAAGTGACAGGGGAAATGAGAAAATCATTTTTGCTCTGCATGACGTCTGGTTTCTCCCTAACCCCGTCTGTTCTGCTGTCGACAGAAACAGACGCTGGACCAAATGGCGCCCTTTCCCCTTTGTAGGGGACTCATTTTGACCAGGGCTGTGAGTGCGTGTGTCGGGGGTGGGATTTTCCTTACAATGTCTTCATCCTTCTAACTCTTCACACGACTAATTCCTTTCCTCCTCATCGCATTCCAGATAATGAACCGTGCCGCGGTGCTATCGATCTGGCACCACAGTGATTAGGAACAACCATGCTTCCTTTATCTCCACGAGCTCTCCCTCTCTCTCTCCCTCTCTCTCTCCCTCTCTCTCTCCCTCTCAGAATGGTACAGATCGTTTCTTTCCATTTTTAACGGTTCATTTCCCGCTCCTCTCTTCCTGCCATTGTCCCTCTATCTCAATCCTTCTCTTCCTCACTTTAATAATTAGCTCATGCCCATTCAATTACAAAAAAACTATTCAAATGTGGAGTTGGCTTAATTCAGCCTCAGACAGATAATCATAAATAGACAAGTGAAACACAAGCCTTCAGACTCTTCCGACTGAGACATTAATAAACACGTTTCATCAGGTTATTACTCTTTCACCACCTTGATGGCGGGAATATTGGCATCCAATTTCAAACATACACAAGTAGTTCTGGAGCGGTAAGTGGACCCTCTATAATACATTTAATCTCTTCTGTGTGGATTTATATGTAGAGTTGGAGGAGTAGTGCTTACTTTGCCTGGAACGGCAGTACAGGACTTGACATCAACAGCAATGGAAAGTGATGCATGAGGCATGTCTTGGCAGGTGGCACAAACAGATGTACGCGCGAGCACACACACACACACACACACACACACACACACACACACACGTTTTGAGTGTCTCTGTCCACCAGATAATCATGTAAAACTCGTCTACCTCTATCATAGTCCACCATCATCTCAGTTAAAACACATAACGTTTAACACATATAAAGCTAATAAAAAGACAAAAGGCCACTGTTTAAAGCCAACCTTATTTATTGTTTAAAACTGACTGCTTCTAGCCATGTCTATTATTGAGAACAGATGTCAGCCACTCTCTCGCCCCTTCCTCTCTCTCCTTCTTCCTCCCTCTTTTCCTCTCTGTTAATCTCTCTCTTTCACTCTCTCTCTTTCTCAACTCCTCTGTCCTCTCTTTTTCTCTCTCTCCCAGCAACTCAGAAGGTATGTCCTCTTGTATCTCCTGTATATTTTTCTATATACCTCCATGACAGCTCCTAAACTGAGCTGAAAACCCTCTGTCATCAAAGCCAACTTGCACCAGGGACATAGAAAATAAATGGCTGTGGTCTTAGTGTATGACAACAAAAGCATTTGTACAGGATCTAAAGGGATTTTTCTCCTATGCTACATTCCTACAGTTTTAGGTTAGCACTGGACTAGTGGTTTCAGGTTGTACTCAACAGCAAGAAAGCAAAGTGGTCTCTGAAAAGGCTTAGGTAAAGCCAAACTTCCAGAATAGAGAGCACATCTCGTAGAATTCCTATGGTACATTGAGATCAACAGGTAAAGGTGCCATTCTATATGAATAGGTGGTCAATGATGAACCAGTTTATGGAGGAAATGTAAGGTCGAGACCGAGACTGGAAGGTGAGCGAGAAGGAAAAAAAGAACGGCTGCAGTGATAACGGAGATTGGCACTCTTGCAGTATCGTGACTCCATCAGTACGGTGGTAATGAGCAGACTCCGGTAGGAATTCTCCAAATTGACTAATTTGTAATTGATTCAGTGCATTAATTAATGTGGTGGTTGGGCCTGTGTCATGGTTAATATAATGCTGATCTGATGAGAATGAGACCGTCCGACCGCTGAGGGAGGGATTGTATGGGTGAACAGCAATTATTCAATTACGCCACTGTCTCACTTCTCCTACACTTTCTGCTAGTCAGTTTAATCTCACTTTGTCAATGCATGCACAGGAGTGTGGGAAAGGATCGAATCTAGATGAAGCTCAGTAGATCCGCAGCATGGCCCATGGCGGTGTTCCTGTTAATCAGGCCTGACTACATTCTCAGGAGAAAACAGGCCAGTTGACTCCTTATCTAGCTTCAATTCATGACTCTAGTTGTAACCCAGCACCTGTAAGTAACTGTGCTTACTGAAACTACAGACACTATAACCTTGAGCTGATAAGCCAATGGGATTGGAAGCCTATACAGACATTATATCCTATATTTGCTGTGGAAGGACTGAAGACACTGGAGAGAGGCCATGGCTTAGATCATCATGATATACATTAATGCTTGTTTAAGTTTTTGCCCTTCTTTTTCCCTAATGTTGTGATTTCTACTTAGGTAAAACATACGTAATTGTTTTAAGTTTAATATCATGGATCATTTACATATTTGATTGGGAGTATTATGACCTATTTAGGTATTCCCCTGAAATACTTATTTGATATTGCAGTGAGATTGTCATGTACTGATAGGGTGTAGAAAAACATATAAAACACAAACTTAACTAGCCTTTGTTTTCTTTTGGAGGTTTGTTACGTAGTGAATAACCTGTCTACAATATACAAAAACTCTCTGAATTGGTCAATTATTTTTATATTTTGTGAGTGTTTGGGCTTATCCATTTTTACAGATATTCATAGCAAAGCCATTCAAGCTTGCTTTTAGATCAGTAGAGAAGCTTGTGGGCATTGTAGATTGAAACCATTTTCAGCTACCTAAGACACTGGCTTGACTATAGGTTGTAGCACTAACTGAGAACGCATTTGTCATTCATCCCATTGACGGTTTGGTCTTCAGAGATGGCTTTGCAAGCATTCCTAGAAGTATTGCAAGGTTGCACCTCTGGGTTTAAACCCACTGCGGTAAGACCTTTTTACTGTGAAATCAGGCTACTGTACATTAGCCTACATGTAAAGAGTGTGCACACACAACCATATACACACACACATAATGTCCCATAAACAAACATGCACCCTAATAGAAATAAAAAGTCCACTGTTTATATTATTCACTGATGGAACAGGGGCTTTCCTTTTTCTTGAATTGGGTTTCTAGAGGTGAATTACCTCTTTAAATTAAAAAGGTGGCAGTCTGACATAGGGATGGGTGATGTCAACAAAAGTTAGTATCTTGATAAATGGAACCAATTGCTTCGATAATAATATACATATATTGTTATCAAGCTACTTATTGCAAATTATATTAATTTAGATAGCAGAATGTCTAAAATGCATTGGAATATGGCACAAATGCACTCAGCTCTTATAACACAAGGTTTTTGTGATATACACTGATCAGCCATACCATTAGGACCACCTGCCTCATATAGTGTAGTCCCCCTTTTGCCACCAAAACAGCCCTGACCCATCGAGGCATGGCCTCCATTAGACCTCTGAAGGCTTGCTTTGGTATCTGGCAACAAGACGTTAGCAACAGATCCTTTAAGTCCTGTAAGTTGCAAGGTGGGGCCTCCATGGATTTGTTTGTCTACAACATCCCCACAAATTATCGATTGGACTGAGATCTGGGGAATTCGGAAGCCAAGTCAACACTTTGAACTCGTTGTTGTGTCCATTAAACCATTCCCTGACCAGTTTTGCTTTGTGGCAGGGCACATTATCCTAATGAAAGAGTCCAATGCCATCAGGGAATACCGTTGCCATGAAAGGGGGCACATGGTCTGCAACAATGCTTAGGTAGGTGGTACATGTCAACGTAACATCCACATGAATGGCAGGACCCAAGGATTCCCAGCAGAACATTATCCAAAGCATCACACTGCCTCCGCCGGCTTGCCTTTTTCTCCGGGTAAGCGACGCAAACCCACCCGGCCATCCAGGTAAAGTCAAAGGAAATGTGATTCACCAGACCAGGCAACCTTCCATTGCTTCGTGGGCCAGTTCTGATGCTTACAGGCCTATTGTATGCGCTTTCAACAGCGGACAGGGGTGAGCATGACTGGTCTCCGGCTACGCAGCCCCATACGCAACAAACTACGATTCACTGTGTGTTCTGACACTTTTTAGTGGCAGCATTAACTTTTTTGAAATTTGAGCTACAGTAGCTCGTCTGTTGGACCGGATCACACAAGCCAGCCTTCGATCCCCACATGCATCAGTGAGCCTTGGCCGCCCATGACCCTGTCGCCAGTCCACCGCTTTTCCTTCCCTGGCCCACTTTTGATAGGTGCTGACCACTGCAGACCAGGAACACCCCACAAGGGCTGCAGTTTTGGAGATGCTCTGATACAGTCGTCCCCTTGGCCCTTGTCAAAATCGCTTGGATCCTTACACTTGCCCAATTTTCCTGCTTCTAACACATCATATCCCACCCACTGACAGATGCCACGATAACGAGATTATCAGTGTTATTCACTTCACCAGTCAGTGGTCATAATGTTATGGCTGACCGGTGTATATGGTTAGAGGTAATTGGGTCCATTTATCGCAATAAGGAGTTTTGTTGATAACGCCCAGCCATAGTCTGACACCATAAACTTATGTTAATAATCAGATTACCCGATTATACCATAAATCAGACATTTAGTTACTTTATGTCACTGTATGTATACAACATGCATATACTATAGGTGTTCCATTACTATAAGACAATTCTATTCCAAGTATCATCTAAAAGGTCTGGACCAGTTGTCAAAAACATAATTATTGTTGACTTTCAATGACTGCAAGGTTGTGTTGTACACAAGATGAGAAGACAAGGAACGTGCCCGTGGGTGAAACTCTTTATGTCTGCAAAACATAAAGGCATAATTTGAGTGTCACTTACCACTGATTGTGTCTGAATGGATTTTCCCTGTAGATATCAACAATAATATCACCTCTAATAAATCCACTTATGAAACAGTTGAGGATGGTGGCGGGATTTCAAGAAGAGGGCTAGGCCATGAAGCAAATCTCTGAGAAGAGAGAGAATGGCATTGTCCTGAAACCCCCCTGAGGTACTCTTCGGCACAATAATTATTGTAGACCGTGAGTTAAAAGGGAGAATGAGACCTAGTTCTAGTATGGACCCTCCAATGTGTTACATGTTCACATCAAATCCAGGTATGGAAGGTGATAGGCTGCATTCTATTTGCAAGCTGTTGTTAAACATACTATTGTTATATGCACATCGAGAACTGCAACCATATCACTTTCATTCTGTTTACATTCGTTTCTAAAGGAAACACACATAATTGAGGCACTTAAAGGAATCCATTGTTTTCCAATGCACACTTAGTCACCCTCAATTGAAAGTGGGACCTTCCTGGATGGCTTGTTTGCAATCCGGTGATACTTGGTTGAAGCCTTTCACGTAACATAGCTGAACATATTATGTTTCTTGTAACCTAAGTCTTCAATTGAATCGCACCGCAACAACCAGACGCCTTTGTTTTCCATTCCTTGATACTTTGCTGAGCAGAATCGGCTGGCGCATTGGACCAAGAAAACCATGTTCCTCTAATTTTCCCATCTATCACAATTACTGTTGGTCCTCTATTAGCTCTGCAAGCAGCCCATATGTGCACGGCACCTTCCACTGCAGGGATATTACGGGAGATCGGAAAACACCTGGATCTTCCTTCTACAGCAGAGCAAAACCCAACAAGTAGGTTTTCCTTTTTTGATTGCTTTTAGATTAGACAGTATACCAATGTCATCTTCAGAATCAGCCGTAATCAAACTGAAAAAAACTAAACATTTTGCATCCTCAATGACACACTTTTCCTCATATGGGGAACTACATTCAACGAGCGCCCTATGGAAGTGCAGTGGCCATTTGGTACATCACAGACAGAATAATAACAACACACCACTACGGCTGGAGGCCGGTAGCTAGAGACAACCCCCTGCCCCATGATGCATATTTCACAGTGGCAATTTAAAAACACCTTCAGGCCTTCCCTGTGCCAAGGGAAGTCGTCGATTTTATTGGCCACATTTGCTTTAGCCTGGACAGTGAAATGAGTGACCGTCGTTTTCTAAACATCTTTGACTGACTCTGAGAGAACAGCGGAGGCATCTCTCCTAGACTTTTATTAGAGACATTTGTTTCAGACTTGGACAGGGGAGTGAAATGTCCGTGCTTTGTGAATATGTTGTGATGTTGCACAGATCGCCTTGGAGTGCGGGATGCATGGCTCGTTTCTATTGGTGTCATTTGCTTTAGATTTGGATAGGGCGAGAAGGCGACGTGATGGTTTCGAAGTGGTTTATGAATATATCCGAGGGTCACGCAGACAGCCTTGGCGTTGCAAGCTACACTGCCTGCATAGTATAGTGGCAGTAGATAATTAGATAGCTAATCCAGTCTGTCTCCCTCCAGTTACACTTTCATGTGTGGTGTGAAATCATGCTGAGTTACAGGCCTGACCACAGTGCTACATCTTTAGCCTGCGTTGGCATCGCTGTGAGCTTGTTAGGCTGTTGGTTTTATGGGTCTGGGTTAAAAGTAGTGTAGAGAATACGATGTAGAGAACACGATGCAGTTTGGGACAGCTTTAATGGCTAATAACCGAGAGGGGCAGGCCATGCAAGGTCAAGCCAGGCCACACATAAGACATCGAATCCAATGGCTGTGAGGTTCAATCTATAGAGAGTCAAGTTTCCTGAAACAAGTTCCACATATGCTCAGACACTGTAACATTGTTTAGTTTGAAGCCTTTCCAAAGACATAAGCCTCAGCTTATCCCCCAACCTAACACCCAACCATTCAGAATCAATACATTGCCTTAAACTAGCATTAGTTCTAGCATGCTAAGGACACAGCTAACTTTTGCTTCATGATAACACACAATGAACTACAGAACCATCTCATGTCTTTCAGATCTATAAAGGCATGTCGATGAAAAAAAACAATTTGCTATGTCCTAGACTTCCAAACTGTCATGGAGCCTGGTTCTCCAGACTAATACAGTGAGGAAGCCGCTTTCCAGCAATAGACAGTTTAATCTAGATTTCAGTATGTGAATCCACACAGCCTGCGTAGAGAAGACAGAAATCTGAGGAAAAACCTAACATATATAACATTTTTCAAAAGGCCTGAGACAGGACACTGTGGATTGGGTTAGGGTTGGAGCACTTCATAAAGTGACCATTCTCTGAAGAACAACAGACCACACATGTTTTTCTGTATTTTCCCATTTTACACAAGTCCATTTATGCATGTGAATGTTACTTCTGTAAAATAAGCATGTAGAATACAAAACACAGCCTATTGTAACACAAGTCTGTTGTAACAGGAGAATTATACATGAGTAGTGTCATTAAGACAGAAGGAAGACAGATTTCAATGTGCTCTCACAGCACATTTTTGCACTCTACTTTTGACCAGAGGAGAAATGCATATCTAAGACAGAAGGGAAAGTAAACATCTTAAGGAGGTGATGGCTAAGGGTGTGTATGTATAAGTAAAAGTTTAGTGCTATATCATAAATGGTGAACTGTCTCAGGGTAGCTATTTTTTCAAGTGAAACCAATGATTTCAGAAAGCGAGCACCAGCAAAACCACACTAGTCTAAATGGGTAAATGTATGGAATGTTCGAAAGCCAATACAGCTGAACAAACTACAGTATGCACTGAATGCCTTTATCCACATCACTTACAAACAGTACAATAAACTGACAAAATGCTCAGAGTTCTCAGAGATCACCAGAACTATACATGGTAACACGAGTAATTGAAAACCCATCAATGCAACTCACTTTGCAATGAATCATTCTTAAAACAAAAAAAAAGTGGCGTATTAAAGTGACTGATGTCTGGAATGAACCAGTACGCGGTGGGTAGTTTACATGGCCTCAGGAGGTGTGTCTGTGTACTCTGAACTAATGCTATTTAGCTGTGTAGCGTTTTACCGCGTGTTGCCCCAGGAGGTGTGTGTACTGTGTGTGTCTGACTGCCTGCTTGTGTGTGTGCGTGTGTGTGTGTGTGTGTGTCTTTGATAGGCATGTGTAATCATCAAGCATTGCAGGGATCTTTGATGAGCCCCAGGAGGCTGGGCTGCTACAAGGCCCCTGTGATGTAATGTTAGGCGGTGCAGATCATTAGCATTTAACACAGACTGAGCTGCACCCTGTTCCCTACACTGTGCACTACTGTTCACCAGGTCCCAGTGGGAAGGGGACAAATGCAGTGCACTATAAAGGGAATAGGCTGCCATTTGGACTGGAATGAGAGAATTTCCCGAGTGCCGGATTTAACAATGCAACACAGGCCTGGCTGCCTCGCTCTGAGAGAAGCACCCTGACCTACACAAAAATACACAAACACAGCTACCCACACCCCTGCGCACAGACACACACATGACGATCTGTTTTTTTATCTCAACCTAATTCCTAATCTTAAACTACTCCGAATAAAACCTTATGTATAAATCCTAAAGTTAATCCCTAAGATATCACTTTTCCTTGTGTAGAACAGGCAGCATGTATTCTTACTGGTTATTTTTACTTGTTTTACATTGCTTATACTAAATGAGCCATGATACATGAATTGCGGGCAAACACACACGAAAACAAACTCACACATACTTACAGGTGCTTTCTGTAACTCTTATTTAAACTTATACTGGGTGATAAGTACTTAATAATCCCTACAGGCAAATAGTACTTATTGGCTTATTTCATTCCTCATTCATTATGCACACTTAGGACAACATTGTTCCTTTTACTTACTACTTTTAGATATAATGTAAATAGTGATAATCATCTAGTAAATACCTTGTACGTGAAGAGCAGTAAAAAGGGTTACCAAATAAATACCTTTCTTTTCATTGAGTCATGGGTAGCAATGATGATAGGAGGACGGTCAATAGGAGGACGAGAACAGTGGAGTGGGGTGAATCTGGCACCAGCACCCACAATGCAATACAAATTTCTCCCTTTCTCACTCTCTTTTTCTTTGTCTCTGTCTTGCATGTGGTCTCCACATCGCCTTTCCCTCTTCCTTCTTCCTGCCTCCCCTCCCTTCACTACATTGACTTCAGCCCTCTCCTCTTATCTATTACTTTGTCAGGGTGATATTAACTCGATTAAACAGCATAATTAGCTCAAAAGCCATTCAATTCTTCTGTCTCGTCTATTTGTCGAGAATAAAGGCGGCAAGCCTTTAAAAACCTCTCTGTCTTTCATTCTTTTCTCCAGCCCTCTAGGTAGCTTTTGTTTCAAGTAATCGTCACCCTTTCTTTTAGGTATTGTAATAAGGCGTGTCAACTATTCACTGACAGAAAAGTGAAGAGCAGGAGTTGGGGTTCTAAAAAGGAACGCCAAAGACTGTGGCATCGATGGAGGAGAGGGCCTTCTGTGATGTCCCCATTCTTATTACAATCCCATGCACTCTGTAGTGCAATTAACCAGTCAAGACATTTCCGGTATTAACCAGTCGAATAGACTCTCCCCCTTTGGCCCCACCAATCAAATAGACTATTGCTTTCTTTTTTATTTCTTTTTTCCAATTAAAGAGCCTCATCAGCCCAACTGAGTTCCAGGCCACAGACAAAAGGCAGATGTTTTAACTATTGTAATTACGGAGCTCTTCTTAAGTATTTATTAGAGGCTTGCTTTGATCTTGGCCCTGGGCAGGTGGTGCTGAAGACTCACATACTGAGGAAGTAGGAAGAGAAGAGGGAAAATTCAATGACTGAATTAAATGGATTAAAGACAGAAAAATAGAGAGAGCGGGGGTATGAATGAGAGTAAGAGAGAGGGAGAGATAGAGAGAGCAAGAGACAGGACTGGGTCTGTCAGCACTAGGGCTGCTGTGCTTCTCGGGCTGGCTCCACTACTCGACAGAACAGTACAGCTGTGGATGTCATAATAAGGCCCGGCTAGAGTACCTTCTGTTCTGTACTGTACAAACATCCGTTGTGTTCCACACATGAATAGTCAGTTAGAGAGATGCCAGACTGTTGAATTCATTTAACGTACTTCCTAAAGACGTATCCTGATTTGTGGCCTAGAGTCTGCACTCCCAATGCCCCCCTATTCCCTACACAGTGCCCTTCTGCTGACCATTATCACACATTACCTATATGACTACCTGTATCTATTAGGACTCCTACTGCTAGCTGGGGGATTTATGCTGATTTTATTACCAATACAATCCTGATGTTAGGCTGAATTATATTACGCCCATTCAATCCTGTGGCTTGGCAGAACTTTACTACCTCAGTGCAATCCTGATTCTAGGCTGGATTTATTACCTCAATGCAATCCTGATGCTAGGCTGGATTTTATTACCTCAATACAATCCTGATTTTAGGCTGGATTATATTACCTCAATACAATCCTGATGTGAGGCTGAATTTTAATATCTTTACACAGAGATGGTGTTCGGTCGGATTTAAACAACTATATACATTGCTGGTGTTGGGCTTAGCTACAGAACAAAAAATGACAATACATATGCCAAAGGTTTGAAACATAACTATTTCATCCTATGTGGGGGAAACTCACAGTTTAAATGCATGAAAGGTATTGCCCCAACGTGGACATGGTTACATTACCATGGGCCTCCACCACTGAATGATCATCAGGACAAAAATAGCTGTTCAAAAATCATTTTACATGCTGTATATCTGGAAGAAAATGCTGTCCAAAAAGCATTGTAAAGAATAGAAATGCACTGATTGCATACTGTATATCGAGAAAGGGGTTGAACTGGTTTGTATTGGAGAAAAGTGAACTTTACTAAAAAAGTACAATCTGAAAACATTTTAGTGACCCACCAGCTGCAGTGTAGGAAACGGGTCTGTGGCCAAAACTCAGACATGCATATGGAACAAACTTAAAACTGCCCATGTCTCAACACACACCATATCTACAGAGAAATCTGGCATAATGCCGTGGGGATGCTTCTCATCGGCAGGGATTCGGCAACTTATTAAAATATAAAGAATTGATTTTACAACATGCAGGGAAATTTACTACAGGAGATCATGGTGTCTGCTAAAAACTGAAGCTTCGGAGGACATTTATTTTTCAGCAGGACAGTGACCAAAGCACTAGGCCAAAGCAACATTGGGGTAGAACAAGAACAAAAAGGTGAACGTCCTATAGTGGTTTAGCCAATCAAAGCCCTGATCGCAATACACCTGAGATTGTGGCACTATTTAAAATATATTCTGCAGGCGTTGATCAACCTACCTGAACAACCTGGGGGAAATGTGCCAAGAAGAAAGGGAAAAATCAATTCAACACTCTTTTCAAACCCAATACAGAAGACTAAATGTGGCTCTGCCAAACATTATTATGTGGATGTTCAATATTTATGAAAGCAACACATTTAATTAATTTTTTCTTACAAATATTCCCCAACATAACACCCCATAATGCTGAGGTGTCGTGTTTTTGATCTTATGTTAAATGTTTTAGACAGTATAAAACATTACTTTATAAAAATATATCTACCATGGAATTTTCTTAATGTATGTTTTATAAAAATGTTGTTCGGTATTAGTTTTTATTGTTGTATTACAGGGATCATTTGTAAAATAAACTTTAGACTCAGGAGTTTTTTCTGTATAAAGGTAAATAAATAAATACAATACTCTAACTGATTTTGAGTTGAAGTGTTTTAAAATAAAATATTAAAGAGAACATTGTTTCAATGTACCATCTGTAATTCAGTAAAATGACTGAATTGGTCTGGGGTTAAAATCCTTCTGCAAGGCACTGTACTTTAAAATAACCTCAATACCTCGCAGAAGACCTAATGTAATCCTGGGACAAAATGAGTTTGACCCCACTACCCTATGCTTCTACAATACTTCCAAAATGGCCACCTATTTTCCAGTGAACTGCTTTCCCCCAAGGCCCCATGAGGCTTTAGTCCAAATGAATACACTTGGGAAAAATAGTGCCATTTGGGAAGCCTCCCTTGTCTTGATTAATGACCACTTCCATGCCTGCTTCCACAGGTAGTAACAAGTAGGCAACTGGATTTAGGTGAAGCAAAGATCAACGAGGATATAAGGAATATTACACACTGTGTTTGTCTTAATTAAGATGTACCACAACACAGTGACTGATCTCAAATGAAAAAAATTGCAAGAGGAGCCCCAACCCGTGGGTCAGCCCCAACCTCAGCTCCTGTGTCTACCCCAGGGTCAGCCTCAGTCCCTGGGTCAGACCCAACTCCAGCCCCAGCCACTGGGTCAGCACCAGCCACTGGGTCAGCACCAGCCACCGGGTCAGCACCAGCCCCAGCCCCTTGGTCAGCCCCAACCCCAGCTGTAGCTAGGAGTGTAGCTCGCGACAACAATTGTATTAGTTTGTTGTTTTCTGGAAGTTAATTTAGCCTTGGGTCAACGCCTCTGCAGCGCCATCTCCTTCTCTCCCTCCCCAGTCATTATTCCCCTCCACAAGTGAAATTGGCCGAGGGCTAATCAACATTTAGCTCCTCCGAGTGTGTTATTACACAGGATGTGATGGATGGTACAATTACACCCAATGTCACTTAGCTAAATAGCTATGTAATCCTAATGACTTTTTATTCAAATAGTGACTAGTTAGCGTGCACAGAGGGAAAACAGAGATGTGTGTTTATGTGTGTATGCGCGGGCCTACTTGCATTTGTGCGTCTCTCCATATGTGCACATGAAAGACTGACAAACAAAATAACAAAAAAATAATTTGGCTATAGTCTGAAGAAAGAGCGCTGCTTTCTGGAAACGAGGATAAGCTAATAAGAGGAATGCACATCGCTGTTGTCATGACGAATGGGGCGCCACCACCAAACCCCTAAAAGCGTGTAATATGGAACGGCAAGCTGTTGTTTTCACCTTGAAATGCAACAACATCTGTGTTGAGATGAGAGAAGTCAACGGTGTGGGAAGTTATGGGCTGTGTGTGACTCCACCGACACACAGCGGGACCCGACACACAGCGAGCCCCGACACACAGCGAGCCCCGACACAGCGAGCCCCGACACACAGCGAGCCCGACACAGTGAGCACACAGCATCGGGAACAGGAGGCCATCCGAGACATCATGTTCACAAACCAACGTAGTGGAGAACTACGGTAAGGACCTTCGTAACAGGCTTAAGGTGGCGGATGGCCTCATAGATACCCTTGCATCACCACTCTACGCCTGTGTCCAGACGACATCGCATTTCTATTCACTCCACATCGTTACATTCAACATGTCAACTGAAGTCATTAAGCGGAGGCTCTCATTTGATGTAATTTGCAGTGGCGACTGCATCCAACCACAAGTTTCTTTCATACCGGCCCCCCATTGGATTTGAACTCACAATCCTGGCATTGCAAGTACCATGCTCTACTAACTGAGCTCCACCAGGGCCCCCCAGTCTATCTCTGCCTTCTGTTCTTTGTTGTTAAAAAAAAAACAGGTCCTAATGAGGAAATGGATGCCACAATCGGTAATCCCAAGCAGGCAGTGTGACGAACAACCACACAGCCTGTAGGAAGACACAGTCAGAAGAACAGAGTGGCTGCAGACTACCGTCTCCTGTGGTAAGATCCAGTCTGGCATCGTGAGCAGCCCTGGCCTTTGTGGAATGAACAATGTCAGTTTCTATAGTCCGTTTCGCCCTCATTTTTCAGAGGAGAGTGACATATGTGTATCTGTACCAAGGCGCTGCGAGGCCTTCCTCTGAACCCCTCGAGTTAGGAACGGCCGTAGAAATAACAGGTCACTTGTCCGTTAACACACATCATTCTGTGATTTCTAAAAGAATGTAAGAATATACTGCACCTGCCTTGAAAAATCTGGGAATGGATGTAGCCTTCAATACAGCAGATTATTTTAGATGTTGACCTACTGTGAGTTTAGAGTGATATATCACTTCTCTCAATATCTGTGTCCATCTCCCTGTCTGTCTCCTTGTGTCCATCTCCCTGTGTCCATCTCCCTGCCTGTCTCTCTGTGTCCATCTCCCTGCCTGTCTCTCCGTGTCCATCTCCCTGTCTGTCTCTCTGTGTCCATCTCCCTGTCTGTCTCTCTGTGTCATCACCCTGTCCGTTTCTCTGCGTCCATCACCCAGCCTGTCTCTCTGTGTCCATCTCCCTGTCTGTCTCTCTGTGTACATCACCGTCTGTCTCTCTGTCTCCTTCCCGATCACACACACATACACACACTAACACAAAGTCCAGGGATCACAATGAATATACTAATTTGCACAGTCCTAATCTCAGACACGTTTTGAATAGTCCCAGAACTGACCAGTCAAAGACAAGCCACAATCACGCAGTCACATAGAAATCTCAAGGTCTTTACTCCTTATCACATCTCTACCCTCCTGCATATTGAACACATAAAGGAAGAAACAGAATGAAGGGGAGAGCTCTGTTATGATAGAACAGCTACCGTAATAAAGGACAAGGCTGGGGCACTCAGCCTATTGTAGCCACACTACCTCTGACATAGATCGGTTGTGAATGGTTATCCGGGCTTTTCCGTCTGAGGCAGACATGCAGGCTTTTGTAGAAATTGATTTCAATTTGCCTTGTAAAACGGCTTCCCCTATCGTTCACCTTTTGTCGGTTACCACCAAGCAGAGAAGAGTAGGTTATGACTCAAAGACGTAAGGTGGTCGGGTTCAGTGTAGAGCAGTGTGTCCATTTGTGTTGCCTTCTCTCTCTGTCTTCTATCTCACTGTGTGTGCATATCATTGCGTACTGAATGTGTCACTGCGTGTATGTTACTCTGTGTATGTCACTGTGTTTACTGCATGTATCACTGTGTGTATGTAACTGTGAGTATGTCACTGTGTACTGTATGTGTAACTGTCTATATGTCACTTTGTGTATGTCACTGTGTGTATGTTACTCTGTGTATGTCACTGTGTTTACTGCATGTGTCACGGGGGGTATGTTATTGTGTGTATGTCACTATGTACTGTATGTGTCACTGTGTGTATGTCACTGTTTATGTCACTGTGTATATGTCACCGTGTGCTGCATGTGTCACTGTGTGTGTATTATTGTGTGTGTCAGTGTGTATGTCACTGTGTTTACTGCATGTATCACTGTGTGTGTATCATTATGTATGTGTCACCGTGTGTATGTCCCTATGTGTATGTCACTGTGTGTATGTTACTGTGTGTACTGATTGTATCACTGAGTGTGTATCATTATGTATGTGCCACTATGTATATGTCACTGTGTGTATGTTACTGTGTGTATGTCACTGTGTGTATGTCACTGTGTGTATGCCACTGTGTGTACTGCATGTGTCACTGTGTGTGTATTATTGTGCATGTGTCACTGTGTGTGTATTATTGTGCATGTGTCACTGTGTGTGTATTATTGTGCATGTGTCACTGTGTGTGTATTATTATGCATGTGTCACTGTGTGTGTATTATTGTGCATGTGTCACTGTGTGTGTATTATTGTGCATGTGTCACTGTGTGTGTATTATTGTGCATGTGTCACTGTGTGTGTATTATTGTGCATGTATCACTGTGTGTGTATTATTGTGCATGTGTCACTGTGTGTATGTCACTGTGTTGCACCTGTTCCATCAGCTTCTTGCAACCGTCCACTGAGAGCACCCTGCCAGCGGAGCTTCAGGACCTGGGAAAGCCTGCCCAGAGAATCTGCCAGCAGCACCAAGAACATTCTGGAGGCAGCTGGAAGGCCCTCATCAAGACCAATTGGGGCTGCTATAAAGAGAGCGAAGAGAGCTCCCTGGAGGTAATGTGGAATGAAAAGACTAATGGCCTGTCTGGGTCTTTTTCTTTCAACAGACAACAACATAGAGTCCCAACCAAGCCTGACTGCGTTCACTACATGGTTTACGTTTTGCTTTCCAGTTGTTATACTAATAAAACGCTCTCTGACCTCATCACCACTGCCTGCCTCTGTGTCCTTGCTTCGACCCGTTACATTACATATATGCGCAAGTTTCACTGTGTACGTATGTCACTAAGTATCACTATGTGTAAGTATCACTGTGTGTATATCATAATAGGTGTTTGTCACTGTGTGTGTGTATGTCACTGTGCGAATGTCACCATGTGTATGTCAACCTGTTTATGTGTAACTGTATGTATTTCACTGTGTGTGTATGTCACTGTGCGTATGTCACCATGTGTATGTCAACCTATTTATGTGTTACAGTGTTTTTGTCACTGTGTGTATTTGTCACTGTGTGCGTACGTGTCACTGTGTGTGCATGACTATGTGTGTGCTTTTCTGTCGCTGTTTGTGTGTGTGTACATGTGTCACTGTGTGTGTATATGTATGTCACTGTGTGTAATTCACTGTACTGTGTTTACTTCCTAGTGAATGAACTGGTATGTCTTATGCCCTCTCTCTCCCTCTGTTGGGTCCATAGCAAAGAACTGTCAACTATGTGTTTGGAGTAAAAATGACACTGAATTGGAGTTCATGCCGATGTACGGAGAAACACAAACACACACAAACACACACACACACACAC
>JACXGJ010013074.1:0-16884 GCA_016801105.1 Esox niger | reverse complement strand
ACACGTACGTCCTTCCCTGACACAAACACACGTACGTCCTTCCCTGACACAAACACACGTACGTCCTTCCCTGACACAAACACACGTACGTCCTTCCCTGACACAAACACACGTACGTCCTTCCCTGACACAAACACACGTACGTCCTTCCCTGACACAAACACACGTACGTCCTTCCCTGACACAAACACACGTACGTTCTTTCCTGCAGAGCCAAGCTGATCAACCCAGATTGGGTGGAACTGCACACATCTCAAGGTTTTGAAAGCTCCGCTCATAAGTTGTTTATGAGGGCCACAGGTAAGACCATTTAGTATCAACAGCTATTTTACCCCTCTGGGTGGTTTTCAGTGTTGCAATATCACGTTAATACACTTGATATACATTTACTATACAGTACAGTACTGTTTATTATTTTCTTCACAGAGAAATGTCTAAGTTCAACACTAGAATCTACTTGGGGAATAGCAGAAGCAATGATTTTACGGCTCTAGGCAGCGTTAGCAGCTAACTAGATTAACTTCTTCATAACTTGGCAGTTGTTATAAAATGGTTGGGAATGAATTTTTTTCTAGAATATCCTGCCTGTGTTATATCAGTAGCACCTTTTTTATGCATGTCCAATGCTAGTGGCGCTTTGTATACACATATGGGTAGACTACTAGCTAGGTAGCTAGCTTGCTATTTAGGTGGATGTATAGTTTATCTATTGATGAGCTCACTTTTGAGATCTATATCAGCTTGTGTATTCCTCCATTGCTCAAAAATGATCCTGTTATTTGAGTTTTCTCCCGAGCTTAATCCCAGTATCTCTATACAACCACCAGACTGAAATAAACAAGAGAAAATCATTGGAAGGACGACAGAGTGAATGTGGTGACAATAACAAACTATTTGGAAAGTACTGAATTTCAAAAAAACATATTTCCCTAAAACCATTTTTAATATAAAATGTATATTTCAGCTTTTTTATAATGGAAATCTTCCAAATTTATTATTTTAAAGATGTTCATCGGGACAGTAAGTGTTCATGTCTGTCAAAGTAGTAAATTCAAGTACAATAAAACCAAGCAGAAAAATTATAAAAATGTAAATATTATATCTTTTGTGGTTCAAAATGTAACTGACATCGTTGGCTTGAAAATTTGAATACATGGGGCAAGTTGATGACATAACACAGTTCACCTAAAACGTTTTCTGCATTTGATGAATAGTTCAGGTCACTTCCTTGATTGACAGAACAAAAAAGAGTGAAGTGCTTGCTAGTGCTCTGGCGTAGTCATCGTGAAGTGCTCTGGCGTAGTTGTCTGGCACTGAAGTATACACTTTGACCATGACAAGAAGTCTTACAAGATCTTTTAATACAATAATGACCAAAAACACTGCAAAGACCATTAGAACCTACATTGGGTCTGCACATGGAAAATTCCGTTTTAGATAGGCCCTCTCAGAACCCGAGCTCCAACATAACTGAAGCTGCTGTGAATCACTTGTACAAGGAAAAAAGTCTATATAGAGTTATGGAAAATACATTTGAAGAAGCTCGGGAGAATTTACCAAAACAATACTTAAAAATAGAAGCTTATTGCTTCTGATTTGCATTGTAAGGAATGCCAAACAACACTGACTGGCTGTTTCTTTGTATCTACTTTATGTTATCTTTTTTCCAAATGAACATTTACTACTCTGATAAAAGGCTTTAAACAAAATAGGGCTTGAAACAACAGGTGGTAAGACAATGTAGAGGATAATTAGTGAAGTATTGTTACTTCATGAGAATGATAATACCGTTTTTTATCAGTTCTTATTGCAGATCTGCTGTTGTACATTCCTGCTGTGGTGTTGTACTGTTTCTACCTCAGTGAAGGATCAAATAGGAAGAAGGTTTGGCAGAATACATTTGCATTCTTAGTTTAAATTGTGCTAGTGATTAAAACTTACCATAGAATCAGAATTGAAAGGTGAAAAACAAGGATGCTGCAGGGCTAAAGTGTTGTCTTATGGCCCAGGTCTGCCTTGTTCTCTGCATACTGCTCTATCCAGGCCTTATTCTCATCGACTATGGACATTTCCAGTATCCTTTAAAGACCAAAGCTATTTTGTATCACTGGATTGCAGATTCAGCTTTTGAAAAGTAACAAGCTTAAACAGTATTATCTGGTCTATATTCTTTAACCTGGCTTCAGATATAACAGTATAAGCCTAGGTCTGGCCCTGTGGGGAGTGGTGGGCTTGGGTCTGGGCTGGGACATGCTAGGCTCTCTGGCTTTTGTCCTGGCCGTCAACTACAAGCAAATGGAGCTCTATCACTCACTGCCGTTTTTCTGCTACCTACTGGGCAAGTGTTTCAAGCAGGGCGTGGCCGGCAGAGGGTGAGTTGGCTGATTTTTTTCTAGCTAAGGGGCTTTGTGTAAATGGGACTATGTGCGAGACCGTGCCAAATGTATGATTTTGGTAACAACAAATACATATACAGCGCTGTTTTTTTGCTGCTCTATTTGTTGACATTTGATTTTCAGCATCTTAGCGTATTTGTTCCTGTAAATTTTAACATT
The DNA here is from genome assembly GCA_016801105.1 of Esox niger. Lineage (NCBI taxonomy): Eukaryota > Metazoa > Chordata > Actinopteri > Esociformes > Esocidae > Esox > Esox niger. The sequence continues at coordinate 14,329 of JACXGJ010013074.1, read as the reverse complement.
TTTGGCGCTTAAATTTCAGTAACGACAACCGCAATGTGTAACCCATGTAATCTAAATAGAAGGTTGCTGGTCTCTGGTCCCATAGTTCTACCATTTCATACCATTGTGCTCTTGATCAAGGCACCAAGAGCAACAATTACTGTTAGGCTACTATTAAACACATATAGCCCCCTGTTTTCTGGAGAACTGCTGTGTGCAGGGGTTTGATTCACCACTGAATCACACTTAAGCTTTTATTTTCCTTTGATGTTTACCTAAAGTGTGGTTAAAATTTGTTGGAGAACAGCATGAATTTCCTTATAACTTAGAACAGCCTGTCCAATGTATAAATGGATGTGTACTAATGCACGGTTAGGCAGAACGTTGTGGCAAAAAACGTTTAAGTGACAGCTCTCGCTCGAGTCAAGTGCTGTCTATGGATAGTTCTGAGGCGCAATAAAAACAAATGCTTTATCGCCGCCCCAAAAAATTAAGAATGTTAGGAATTTTTTAATTAGCAGTACATTTGAATTATGACAGCCCTAGTTAATACTTCATTTATTTAGTAAAGAAGGTTTTGCTACACCCAATACCTCCATGAGAAAAAGTATTTGCCTCCTTAGACTCCAACTGGCCTCCTTTGACAGCAACGACTACATCCAAATACCTCCGGTAGTTATTGATCAGTCCATCACAGCGCTGTGGGCTAATTTTGACTCACTCCTCTATCCTGAGTAAAATGTATCTACCATTGTGCAATCAAAACTTACAGTTCACCACATCAACATTTTAGCAACCGATTTCATTAAACTTTAAGTCAGAGGCATTTTGGGTTTTTCGAGCCATGAACTGGTCCTGTCACTAGATCTTAATGGGGTTTACGTCTGGAATTTGACTTAGCCATTTCAAACCTTTGCATTTCTTGTTCTTCAACGAAGCATCCCCAAACCATTAGCCCAGTGTTGTGATGGAGTCATGAGCTTAGCAGAGGAGACGGGAGGCCTGCAGATCCCTTCATATTGTTCTAGGGTTCTTTGTGTCAATACTGTCCCAAACCTTCTCCATTTGAACATAATTACTCTGACTGTGGTTCTGTGGAGCCCCAGAGTTGCAGAAATATCTTTGGAACCCTTTTCAGGCTGATATGCATGAACAAAAGCTTTAGCTTTGGGACATCTACTGACAATTTGATGGTCTGGGCCAAATCCAACTTGATTGTTTTCAACAACTTGGCCATGTTTTGTCAGCTCATTTATTTAGTTAATATAGGCGAGCATAATCCTCAGCATGGCTTGGCATCATCGGCGGAAGGGACTCCTCGCCTTGCCATGCTCCAACCACTCCTTCAGGCACTTCAGGTGCCTGCAAGCTCACATGGGTTGTTAATCCATTTCTTAGTAGCTGAACTGAAGACTCCTCTCCGCCTTGATAGCCACCTTTCAGCATACATAAGAGGTCTAAAACAATATGCTACTTGTTATTATATAGTTATATAGAAATGGTCTTGCAAAGCTGATTTCATTATTGTTTTTCTCTAATTTTAACAGGATGCAAGAGAACTTAGGACAAAGAATTTTATAAAATCCAAATGTGATGAGGCCTGTGTCCGTTTGACCGCGATCCCACTCAGAGTAGCCATGTTACTGAGGCCAGGCTGTCAGATGGGTTGACTCTGAGTAGTGCCCTTGCACTTGTTTATCTAGTAACAATGTACCAAGGGCGTCTGGTAGCAAATGGAGACCTGGATTAGATGGGCAGAGGAAGATATGTCCAGATGACACCATCATCATGCCCAAGCTCTTTAGCTATTCCTGTGTGTGCAAATTTACCACCATGCAGCTACTACAGCTGATCTACTGTGAAAGACTGTTCACCGACGCGGTTCCCACAACATAGATCGACTAACTTGGGATGAGCGGACAGCCGTATACACAGCTGTTGTCCTTTTTTGAGTCCTTGATATCAATGTTCATTCTCAGAGGAACATGTGTGCGAGGGGGAAAAAACAACAGAGTGCTGAGATTTGGCCAAAGACTGCTGTTGAAAAGATTAATGAACACTGTATACTGCTTAGTAATGTAAACACGGCTATTAATATACAGAGAGTGCCTGCGTGAGTTAATGTTTTGGGTATTAAGTTTTGTGTACTTTATCTTCCGTATATCCACCGCTCATTAGGTTGTTCTTGCTAGTGAAGATTGGTGTAACGGTCCTGGTGACCTTTACCCTCTGCTGGCTTCCTTTCCTCACTGACCCTGGCCAAGTTCTGCAGGTGCTGCACCGCCTCTTTCCGGTAGGACGGGGTCTCTTTGAGGTACGTACTGTGTGAATTTGTATAATCACAGATTATCTAGTTGTTGTTTTTTTTAAACGGCACACAAGCAATTAGTTCGAAGGCGAGCCCCAAACGGTTGGGTTCAAAGCTTTGTATTTGTTTTTACTCTCAAGTCAAGTGCTTTCTCACATCCGACAAAGTGAGTAAATTAAAGCCTGCAGAACTTTCTGGAGTGCAGGAGGATAACCCAAAACCAGTTTTCCTTTTGACAAGCCAGTCTTTTGAATTAAACGATGGATAGATGTACTGTTGCACAAGGGGTTTTCAAACTTTTCCTGCCTGTGGAGAAAGCACTCCAGCCAAGGCCTTATTTGCCACCTAGGCAACCCATCGCATTAGAACAAACCAGATATCATGGCTTATCATAAGATGAAGGATTAAAATGATTCTTTAGAGATTCAGATCCGGAAATACTTTATTCACATTCAGATCGGAATAGTGTTGCATTTATTGAGATGTAGACTGAACACCTTTTAAAAGCAGATACAGGTTCAACAAACTTCAGCATAGCCTACCTGTCTATTTTGTGTTGTGAAAAAGTGCATTTTGGTCTCAGAAATACAAGAACGTACAGTGTTGTTTTGCCTGACAGTGACATGCCATGCTCTTATATAAGGTTCTGACTTCATTCGACCAGCTTTTATACACGGATTTTGTTAAACAAGCACCATTTGCCAGAGTAACCTGAATAGGCATGAGAAAAAGCACAAGAGAATGATCACATTGCAGCTAGCTCAATCTCCAGATCTTTTGGTCCAGTGGACTAAAGATCCTGAGGATGAGTGGGATCCACTGATAGCCACTCCTTTTAATTATTTTGACCTATCCACAGTTCTATTTTTGTATGAGGAAGTATCAACTCTTACATCGCCTATTAGCCTATTATAGAAAGATGATATTCTGCAACTCCAAATACTGTTTGCCAATAGCAGCTGCTTAGCTGTTTAAACAAAGGTTAGCCATGTGTTGGCGAAAAGGAATGTCCAGGCACAACATCTTACTGTTGAGACGCCACTACAACCCAGGTTCTATATCAGGGTGTGTCAACTTATTATGACCAGGAGGCTCTGTTGGTCAGTACATACTGGCCCTGCATCTCCCTAGACTAAAGGAGGTGGGAACGGGCAGAGCATTGCGCTCTGGCATTCTCCTCCGAGCAGGTTGGTCCAATGTAACATATTGGTTGAGTGAGTAGTAGAACAGCTTTGCTTGGTTGAAGCATGTCCTGATCTTGGGATAGAATACAGCCCGTTTGAGTTAATGGGACAAGGTCAAGGTGGTAACAAATAATTGTATGCCCGAAATTGGGAGTTAAAGGTTAAGGGGGTCAGATAAAATGTATAGAAAGCACACCAGTGACACATGCCAGGACAAGTGTAACCTGGGTGATTTTTCTAAGTCAGACATAAACTGATTACAAAGCAGATCATAAAAAAGTGGTTGCTCTGTGGCCCCCTAGAGGTTGACATGAAAAACTGTAACGTCTGTGTACCGGTATAACCACGTCTACACTGATAACGCAATCTAGGTGAGGCACCCAGTTGAAATCCGGTAACAAGATGAGGGGGCACAAGGTAGTCAACACACAGCTGACATGCTCTTCTGCACACACACAACACAACCTGCTACCCTCCATCAATTCCTCTGTGCTCAGCCAATTGGAAATGGATCCCCATGCGAGATCAAACAAAGCGGATGAACGAAATGGTCAAAGGTCAGAAGATCAGGTTTTTACTCTATCCGGTCAGCTGGCGGGAGTGTTGTGACTAGTTTACGGGATACATATAAATCTGGGTCGTTTACTGTCAGTGCCTTTTCAGCACGTCGTTGGGCGGCCATGTTTCGGCCATTTGACATGGCGTTCGGTCGGTGGACCCGGGTCAAAGTGCATCCGTCGTTTCGCGCAAGCTGGGCAGGAAGGGGGAGACGGAACGAGGGAGGTAGGGAAGAATGGACGATGTCGCCGGATCGGACGAGGGGACGCTGTTCAGAGGGTCACGGCAACCCCTCCGCTGTCACCATTGTTGGTCGTGGGGTGTGGAACGGTTGGAGGCCGAGGCTTCTCAAAACCCGCCGTGTCCCGCGGACCTACACCCGTTCCCCGAGGTGCGACGATGTGAGAAGTAATAGAACATTCTGCGATGCCTGCCGGGGGGGGGGCGGGGCGGGGGCGAGGGAGCTTTGCATGCTGCACAGTTATTTGTTATGAAACGATGCAAACATAATACAGAAGGTGTGAGCGACTCTATACCCTCACGGCTCTAGGGGAAGCCTGGACTAATTGTGAGAGTCGCGCACGTAAGCAGAAGCCGGACCAGGACAAGAAGACGGGGGGGGGGGGGGGGGGGGGGGGGGGGGGGGGGGGGGGAAGAGGATTCAGGTGGTGGTGGTGAGGTGGAGGAGGGGGCTGCTGAGTTGTAAGTTTACCCACGGAGCAGCTCTCTGGCCGTATCGGTTTCCTCGCACCGCTAAAACCGCTCCGAATGCCCGCAGCCTGTGAAATTCAACGCCGGCTCATAAGCGAGGAGCGCCACTAACGGCCGGACCCTGCGGTACACTTTCCGCTGTCGGCCCGGGTTTGGGGGGGGGGCATTCCGCCCGGGTGGGTTATTCGGGGGGCTACGTGGGTCGCGCTGGTGAAGGCCCAGACGTCTGCGGGACGGCCTGCCTGCTGACTGGGCCGGTCTGGAAGCTCCACACAGCTGCGATCCGAGCAGCTGTAGAAAGGCCTGGAGGACCTCTGCTCTGGGGGGGATATCTACGTTGCCATGTCACAGGCGACTGAAGCAGCAGGGCGCCTTAGTGTTCTAATATCTGATTCCAGAACAACTGCTGGGACACCTAAATCACACACTGTACTTGAGTTCTCCCTTTCCTGCTAGCGACCCAAACCAGCACACTGTCGTTAGGTTTGACCTGTAGGATGTTTTTGTTGTGGTTGTTCTTTTAAGGTTCTAACTGCTGTTATTCGGTGGACAGAGTTTGTGACGGTGGTGCAGCGGTCTTGTACTGGGTGGGCTGATTGTGAATGGACAGAAGTGCGCGGAAATTGTAACAACGTGCTTATCTCTGAACATTTAACCCTGTGTCACCAAGATTACAAATAAGTGCATAGCTTCTTGTGACATCCCTTGGCCCTGACAGGGGCGATTTATGAGGCTGGTAATGCTTCCCGAAGCACTCCTGTACAAATGCAGTGTGGAATGCCCAGAAGGAATTTTTATTGCACTTTCAGTTGGGAAATGATTACGAGCAATGCAACTTACTCGCTTTCTCTTTAAAATACAGTTTTAAAGCAGTTGCACTGTAACACTGTATCAATTTCTGAACGTGAAACCACTTTAAGGTATTTTTGTAACTCCTTTATTGATTCACATGGATAATAAATCGTCTATTAACAGCCAGTAATATGATCCATCTACTGATACAGTATTATTAAATGTAGTCGATTCCTTTCTTTCTTAAACTTATGTCTGCGTGTGTTGACAGGATAAAGTGGCCAACACGTGGTGCAGCTTGAATGTCCTGATAAAGATCAAGTCCATCCTGTCCACAGATACCCAGCTGTATCTCAGGTAATCCCCCAGTGCATCTCTTTTTCAGTCTCTCTCTCTATCTCTATTTATCTCTCTCTGCCTTTATCTCATAGGGCTTGTTTACATTACAAGAGAAAATAATTTGATCAAGAGACTCATCTCAGTTTGTTCAGTCATTTCCATAGTGTTTGAGTATACACTGGTACATTATGTTGGAGATGTACCACGCAGGGCTTTGTCTGTCCACACCTGAAAAATCAAGTAATATGCACTTGGACTGTCCAAAACCTGATACAGCTCTGACACAATTGTCTTCACACTTACAAAACTCTAGAGGGGGCTAAATTGAGTATGTGGCGGCCGCTACCTCAGAAGGTGGCGTCTCGTGCTATCGATATCTGCAAGTTTACACAACAAAATAAAGTAGCGTCTCAAGTCTTCTTCGTAAATTCTTGGAAAGTGTAGCGTACTGCAAACAAGCCCTGAGAAGCTTCAAGCAGGAGACACTGTCATAGGGGTGTGAAAATAAGATTATCCCTTGTAATAATATGAGAGAGCCACTTCAGAATATTGAGCACTGCCAGCTGCTATGGGCTGTTAAGGGCTGTCTGACTTCTGGAAATCTCCTGATGAGACTTCACATTTGGATTCCTGACAGAAGCTATTTGAACCGTTTCTGTGAAACAGCAGATACACAACCTTTTTTTGACGAAGTGTTATACCAATCAAACCTCTAAGGTGCTTATGAATGAAGAGGCTTCAGCCAGTCAAAGAATAATGCAGTCATCAAGGCTTTGTGCTTGGATAACCTGTGGGGCTGTTATTTGGGGTGCTGTGTGAATAACCTGTGTGGCTGTTATTTGGGGTGCTGTGTGAATAACCTGTGTGCTGTATTTCGGGTGCTGTGTGAATATCCTGTGTGCTGTATTTTGGGGTGCTGTGTCAATTAACTGTGTGCTGTATTTCGGGGTGCTGTATAAATAACCTGTGTGTTATATTTAGGGTTGCTGTGTAAATAACCTGTGGGCTATATTTAGGGTTGCTGTGTATATAACCTGTGGGCTATATTTAGGGTTGCTGTGTATATAACCTGTGGGCTATATTTAGGGTTGCTGTGTAAATAACCTATGGGCTATATTTAGGGTTGCTGTGTAAATAACCTGTGGGCTATATTTAGGGGTGCTACAAAAGTAACCTGTGGGCTATAATTCTGGGGTACTGTGTGAATACAGTGTGGGGATATATTTAGGGTACTGTGTAAATAACCAGTGGGCTATATTTTGGAGCGCTGTGGACGGACACATTTCAGCCAGACTGTAAAGAACAGTAATTAACTTAAACTTCCAGGGCTTGAAAATACTTCATATTTTTGGTTACGGTTGAATGTTGTTGTTTTGAGGGCCATAGACATCCAATATTTACCACGGGTCCCTTAGGGTCTTCCGGTTTGACTGGGGTTTACAGGAACCAGCGGCATGGTTGGGTTTCACCATGAGGGTATCTGAGCCCGGCCACTCAACGTCTGGACAGATTAATTGGCATTTCTATAAATGATGACTGATTAACAGATTCCACTGTTGTTGTTTTTCAGCTTGGCCGCCACTCTCCTAGCTAACCTACCATCGTCTATAAAACTGTTAGCCAAACCTACGCTGTGGCAGTTCAAACTTACCTTGGTAAGTGAGTAGGTGTCCTGTTGTCTGATGGTGGATTACAGAGAATGATGTAATGCTAACCTGTAGAAAACTGTCATTTTAGGTCAACTCCTCTCTGGCGTTCTTCCTCTTCTCCTTTCAAGTTCATGAAAAGTCCATCCTCCTGCCTGCCTTGTGAGTAGCAGAGTAAGGACATGTATCCCTTTCTGCTGTTTGTAATCATTTACCTCACCTACTACCGTGCATATGAAAGACCAGGGCTAGGCTTACCAAAGTTTGACTGTTAATGGGATTTTGTCACTGGTTTTGCTTGTCTGTTCAACTAGATTCGGCTTATTGTTGATTTATTTACTTTAGGATTGTCTTCCACCTGTCTCTGAATCAGTCAGTAATGCATGTCCAGTACAGGACGAAACCCAAATTCATAGTGTACTTCAGACCAGACCTCACAATGTTTGTTTTTAATGAAGTATGCCCCATTTAAAAGTACATGCCTGTTTCTGCTCCACTTGTTTGTCTGCCTCTAGACCAGTCTGCCTGCTGTTAAGTGACCTTCCTCTGCCGGCCATTTGGTTTCTACAGGCCTCCACATTCAGGTATATTAGGGTACCTTTCCGCTGCTACTGATGGAACACACAGTGGACTAACTTTATGTCAGAAACACATCAACTTAGCCTTAACATTCCTTTAGGAAACTGGCTTAGGGGAAACTATTCAGAAAGCACAAAGTACAGTCCTTCACATGAAGTGTAACTCAGAAACTGCTGTAGAAAAAAAATCCTCAGAGTACAGAATGCTTTGTCAAGTAAAGATACCAATTTAGGCTGTGTGAGGACGGCAGTTGCAGAGGAAAGGAAGAGGGGCTGACTACTGACTTTCACCCCAGCTGTCGTGGAATTCTTCCGGCAGTACTAATTATTGTGCGCGTGGTTTAGAATGGGGATATCTGTGGATTACACTGCATAGCTAGCATACCTCTCCGCTAAGCAGGTTTTGTATAGGGACAGTGGCTCATTCTGTAGGTCTCCTTTAGTACAGTCGTGCTGACATGGCCTGCATTGTGCACCTCCAACCCGCCTACCGTCCAAGACATACATCTTTTGTTTGTGCAAATCCAAAACATAATTGCGTAATTTACTGCTTAAGCACAGTTATTGTAACAGTGGCTGAACGGCAGCACGGGGGTTTGTCGAATCGGAAAAGTATGTATGTAAAACGTTCAGGGTATTTGTTTTGCAAATGAATGGAGGTTTGTGTTGGATTTAAGTTGGTGCTCCTACTGCTTTTCTGAATTGTAAACATGTCTTTATGTGGCCTGGTCAGAGTTTATCCAGTGATGTGTTTTTTGGGAGACAATGTTATTATACTTCCTCCCCCTCCCATCCATAGCATGCTGCCATTGTTCCTGAAGGACGGTCTGTTTGTGCCGTACGCGGTCACCTCGTCAGCCTTCGTGTTCTACAGCGTCTACCTGCTCTCGGCCCTGGAGCACAGCTCTGAGGAGGAGCTGCGTCTGAGGCCCTTGCGCCGTCTGGTCTGCTTGCCCTGTGTGGACCTCGGGCAGGTCGCCCGGTGGACGGTGAGTGGCCTAGCGGTGTAAACGCATAGCCCCCCCCAGCCTGTGATACAACTGGAAAGTATTTATTAACGGCAACAAATAGATCGGTCCGATTGCGAACCCAACGGAACGCATTACCGGACGGAAATCTGCGAAGTTGTCAGTTGAAGCAGTGGGTGTCCGGTCTTATCTGTACCCGGCTCGAGTTACTTCAAATGAGGACGACGGTACACAGCCACACGCCGGGGAAGAAGAGCTGGCGATCACAAGGTTGTTGTCATAGTCATTTAATAACCTGAACTGCATCAATGCGAGAAGATACATATCCTTCCAGATGTATTAATATCATGTGCAAGGTACTGTAAACTGTGTACTCTGGCTGGGAGGAAAGCCGCTGCCAGGCTCTCCGAGGATTATTTATCGCTTATTTATGTTCCGGGCGTCTGAAGTAGATTCCTGGACCTGGTCAGCGCTGTTGCCGATCATTTCCTTCCTTGGCAACTGGAGATCCAATCTCACATATATAGTGGACTTCTTTGACCCGAGCGCTTTATGGTATAGAATTGACCCAGGTCAAAAGTGTCCACTATACAGGGAATGGGGTGTGCTCTGGTCAAAAGTGTCCACTATACAGGGAATGGGGTGTGCTCTGGTCAAAAGTGTCCACTATACAGGGAATGGGGTGTGCTCTGGTCAAAAGTGTCCACTATACAGGGAATACAGGGTCAAAAGTGTCCAGAGCACATCCCACAGTTAAGGGATGGGCCCTTAAGATGGGTGCCATTTATGTCTGGGACATAGCCAGGGGAGATCATGAGGGAGAGGTCTTTTTATAGAGCGTGTCATTAACACAGGTTAGCCTAGATATATTTATTTACACAAGAGGCATAAAGGAGGAGGCTAGGTCAGAGTTGGGTTTCACGGGGTTGGTCTTATACAGAGGCGCTTACGCCACCTACACTCTCCTAAATAGACATGTTAATGTTGATCCTGCTACTAACACCGTTTTGCCTTTCCGGTCGGAACGCACCAGCCGGGGCGAAAATAAATGTCAGCTTGTGATATGAGATCATCACACGGTATCTCTTTAAAAACGGTTTCAATTGTATGACCAGGAACTTCATTCATTGGATGGATTAATGTAAGCTGTAATAAGGGTGTGGTATGTTAGAATCGCATCTCAAATTCAGCTTGAAACTGAGATGAAGCAGAGCCTGAGGGTATGACATGATACACTCCTGGCTCTGTGTTTACACCCTGTCATGGTTTAACTCCCTTTTAAAAGAACTGAAGTCTTTCTCTCTTGTTCTCTTTCTCTCTCAATCTCCCGGGCAGTTCTACCTCTCCGTTGCGGCCATGGCTGGTTTGAGCTTTACGAGCGTGGCGTTGGCCCCTCCGGCCGGGCTGCCTGATTTGTTTCCCCTGCTGGTTTCTGTGTTCTCATTCCTCCACTTCCTCGGCCTCTTCCTGTACTTCAACGTGGTCCAGATTACCGAGCCGCCTTCACCTAGGAGGACGAATTCAAAGAAAACGGAGTAGCTACCTCCTAGCGGAAGGTGGCAAATGAACTCAGCAATCATTCGACAGAACTGTGTACAGCTGCTCAAGACGCTAACCGCCAAGTACCAAAAGGAGTCTGGTCAAAAATTGGCATCTTTATTCCAGAAAGAATCAGCCCATCAATATGAGCAGTGGTTGTTTTGTCAATGTCTAATTATGTACCTCAAACTTATAACAATTCATATTTTTTAAAACATTTTTTTTCTAATATTTCTACCATTTATTAAAATGATTGTACAAATTCAGTATTTCTCTTGAAAAAAAAACACCTCACATATGACTTCTTAATTAACCTCTATTTTACAGCCATAAAACCAGCACACCATATAACCGGATTGGCTTGGAAAACGCTTGATGTGTCCAGCTTTTCCAAATCTTCCAGCTAGCTAAGTCAAAGGTGTTGATAGTGTTATCGTTTCATAGCAGGACAATTAGCCAAACCATCTCTTTCAACCGTTTAATTTAGCTTCATAAAAGATTAATTACAACAGCTACATACACAGAGTCCACACAGCACACAAGGCTAAACACAAAAAAGCAGTGACAGTTTAGACAGGCCCTTAAACAAGGATGATGGAGGATGACATATCTGAACATAATGTCATAAAGCTTGAAATACCACAGAAAAAAAAAAACGGTACAAGCAATCTTTTCCACCCTCGGCCTGTGAGTTAATGACCGGCATTAAAACAAAATCCATTCCAACTATAAATGTTATCGGGTCACTGAGGGCCTGCTGCTATGCTGTGTATCTGCAGTGGCTGCCCTGGAGCTACTAACACCAGCGAGAACAGGGAGGGCCCAGATAACCAGATGCCTGGGGTTTTACTGGGACAAGGGGGGGTAAACGTGACGATGCGGAGCCAAACATGAACAGATGTTCACAATAGCTGACAGATATTTTTACACATAACTAAACTCCTTTTTGTAACAGAATTATGCAAACCTATTGTATTTGACAGGAAACCACACACAAGAAAACGTACAACCACCACGGTGAAAGCGCCCCCTTTTCTCAGCGGATTGTGTTGTAGAGGGGTGAGGCAGAGTGGGACCCGTGAGGTGGAATGGCAAGCCGGAGATCCGATGCGACGGGTGTGGGAGGAGGTGGGTGGCCAAGGGTGTGGGAATGCCAAAAGCCCCTTGTAGCTCCAGAGGGCCAGTACGAAAACATTAGTTTTGTTTATGGGGGTGCTTGCTTTGTCCTTCACACGGCCTCCAAGGGTGATAAAGTGAGAGTTATACGATCCACCTTGGGCAGGAATAGGAAATGTGTCCGCGTGCACCAGCTGTTGCTGAGGTCGCACAGGCTGCTTGGGGCCTTGGCCTTCCCAGGCACTGCCAAATAAAGAGCCAGAGACTGAAGTGTGTGTGTGCGCGCGTGTGCATACACACATGTACAGTGTGTGTGTTTATCTTCCAGGCCCATATTCCGTTTCCAGATATCTAGGTAAAATGCGGGGATGGATATCAAATAGCATCAGCTCTAATGGGACTGGGGCTTCGCTCACTGAAAGCACATTATTTTCACAGCGCCACATCGCCGACATTATTGTAGAATCAACATTTGTCAACTAGAAGGGAGAGACTTTCTCCGTCGGACGGGGCTGGACGCATCTCGATGCCTACACAGTAACCGCCCTTTTCGCTTTCTGACACCCCCCCCTCCCCCCCGATGACAAGCAGCTCCTAAGACGTCACCCTGCCTCACAACTGACAGCTACGGATTCTATATCCATCACCCGGCCACCTCGGAGGAACCGCGCACACGCGCACCGCCGCCCCAGCAGGGATGGAGAGCAGCTATTCCAGGTGCCGTCGGCGTGTTGAGATGAGCTGCTCTCCGAGCTGAATCCTGTAGGGGGATAGAAAGACAGGAACGCATAAGTGTAATCCTTCCGTCTGTCACAGGAATTGAATACCACCACGTTCGATAGGCAGCCTTGTACTGGTTTGTGTAGGTATATACAGGAGGACAAGAGGACTAGGAACATGTTGTTGTTCAAGCAGACATTGATGAGTGTGTTACAGTACGAGGGATCTTAGGACCTTCCGTTTTTGCACATTAAAAAGATGAAGCTGTAAGCTCAATAAAATAAGGGTTTTGTACCTTTATAAGCCCATTATGGATTTCAGGAATTCAGCGGAACTGCCCGTTTGGACCGCACCTGCAAAATGTTACAATTTCTCATTCAGAAAACATTAACAGCTTTTATTTTGCAGTAAAAATATTTTCATTTGATATTTTTAAGTGCTTCCCTTGATGACTACAGTTTAATATTACTAGGAGGGGGAGGGATTTGGACCTTTTCACCCGAAGTGGGCCAAAATCCAACAACCTAGTCGGCGTCAGAAATCATACCCGAAGGACTGCATAGTCTGCAACCCCAGAAGGCAATCGAACTGCTTCAATTTCACCAAAACAGCCTCTAATATAATACACAGCTCTTCAATCAGTTGTGTGTTTTAATCAAAAAGCATAAAACTTCTCCCGAGCAGGTGGCATGTGTCTGAGAAGGGGAGAGGATTGATGTGGCGGATCGCGGGGAGACCTGGGTCATAGCACCGAACCCGGGACACCGACCCATCTCATCGCTTTTATTACGTTTAAGGAATCCTGTCTTTAATACAGCCCATTACTGCTGACATACAAATCTTTCAACATGGACCGTCTAAGGCCTGATCAATTGTTATACTGCTGAGCTGTCCCCCTTGCTCCTCATTTTGTCATCTGAAAATGCATATTGTATAGGATTTTCTTATGGAAAAACTGCAATAAAAATCTGTTACGGCCCAGGAGATGTGCGCACGATGGTGGGTTGTCCATGACTAAATGCTTCGGTGAAACTAAAATTTGTTTCCGTGGTAAGCAGAACTGTTTAAATGTTATTTATTTTTATGCTCCTAAGAAAATATATTGTGAAGTGCAACATTGATTTAGAACATAACAATGTCTCTGTATGGGTCGGAGGGGGAGAATTTATGAATCCTTTGCACAACTCCTTTAATTGAATTTTCCAAATCTCTCACCACACACAAATAATCAATACCTTCTGCTGAGGTGCCTTCACTTTTCAATTCTGTAGTCATCAGCACATACAGCCAGACACCCTCCTCCCTCCTGGGGAATTTGTAATGCCTGGGCAACCTTGTGGATTTATGTCTGCCTGAAGCTGAATTTCTCACGAAAAAGCGACTTCTCCAGAATGCTTACCGAAACTTTTGTAAATCCTAAAGAATGGCCGTGAGCTCTTCAGTACCACGACGCTGGCAGGCACGTTGCAGAAAGAAAAGAAAAAGGTTGCCGCTTGCTAGTGTCTTTAACTAAACCGTGTGATCAGGGCCTAAGAGCGAAGGAGACGACCCGTCGGGGGAAGCGAAGTGGGTCAGAGTTTGGCTGCTGAATTTAAAATATTCTTGTCGATTGACTCAGCTGCCTTGGCAGTATGTGAGGCCTGCCCTGGCATGGAGCTGTGGCTGCTTGAGGCTGTGCTTGGCCTCTGAGATGGAGTCAGAGTTACAACTAACAGTTTGTAACATCTCAACATGGCCTCTGAGACGGAGTCAGAGTTACAACTAACAGTTTGTAACATCTCAACATGGCCTCTGAGACGGAGTCAGAGTTACAACTAACAGTTTGTAACATCTCAACATGGCCTCTGAGACGGAGTCAGAGTTACAACTAACAGTTTGTAACATCTCAACA
>JACXGJ010013073.1:0-16885 GCA_016801105.1 Esox niger | reverse complement strand
CCTAGATACATACCCGAAGGGTTCACCCCCTATCCCCCACCCTCTCCTAGATACATACCTGAAGTGTTCACCCCCTATCCCCCACCCTCTCCTAGATACATACCCGAAGGGTTCACCCCCTATCCCCCACCCTCTCCTAGATACATACCCGAAGGGTTCACCCCCTATCCCCCACACCTTCCAGACCATCTTCTGTCTCGTTACTCTGGTTAAATCAGGGTAAGGGGTTGGGCGGTGGGTTTTCTGCTGCATGGGATCTTGTATTATGGTTGGATCCATTAATGCCTGCAAAGTTATTTTTCTGTATAATCATAAAAAGGTATGGCTTGCGTCCAGAGTTATACTGTTGTAAAACAAAGGTCCACTTCCTGTTGGGGATAATATCTGTCTGATACGATGGGAGTCTGCCCACTAAATTACTAATCCAGGTGGTCAAAGCCTTTTTCTAATATCTTCAGGTCAGTGAGAGACAAGCTTACATTATAGGACCCAACTTCAACCAGTCCTTAGAGGTTGAACTATTCATCCATCGTAGGTGACAATGCATTGTCCTCAATACATAATGCTTGAATGCATCGTCCTCAATACAAAATGCTTGAATGCATCGTCCTCAATACATAATGCTTGAATGCATCGTCCTCAATACATAATGTTTTAATGCATTGTCCACAATACATAATGCTTGAAAATAACAAAATGCAAATGCAAAGACAAATTACAAAGAGTGACACAAACACAAACATGTCTACAAGCAAAAAATCTTCCAAAAATGTACTTTTAACAAGGCACATTCAAATGCATTCCAAGGGACTACCTCATAATACTGGTTGAGAGTGTGCAAAGTTGTCTTCAAGGCCAATGGCTACTTTGAAGAATCTAAAATGAATATCTATTTCAAAATGTTAAACAATTTTCTTGTTTTTTACATTATTCCATATGTGTTATTTTATAGTTCTGATGCTTTTATTATTATTCTAGAATGTGAAACAACCCCTGAGTGAGAAGTTGTGTCCAAACATCTGACTGGAACTGTGTATTTTTCATTATTAGGTGTGGTCTATAGGTTAGAGAATTCTTATCTAGGGGGATAAAAATTGTCTACTGCCCACAATGAGTACTGTAAACTGCACTTCTAGTTGCGGAGCAAGCGGTTTATTAGGAGATGAACACCAGGTAGGGCAAGGCAAAGGATGGTTGGACAGTTCTCTGGACAGTTCCCTAGTTCCCAGGGGAGCCCTCTGCTGTATATTGTCAACAAAGAGGGTTCACTCCCTCCACTACCGACTGCCAGAGTCCAGAACTCCAGTGCGTAATCCGCTGCCCCTTGGTCTTCCTGTCAGATATCGTAAAGTTGGTCTCCCAAGCTGCGCCCACTGAGTGGGTGAGCAAACACCTCCTTTAAGAGGTTCAAAAACAGGGGCGTTTACCTCAGGGCTATCAGAGGACAACAGGGCTGTAGCCCAATACAGGGCTTTACCAGGCAGGAGTGAGACGAAGCATGGAGAAACCCCAAAATTAGTTACTTTGGAAGCATGTGTGTCAGATATTAGGAAGTGGATGACAGGAAACGTCTTGCTCATAAACTTAAGAAAAACAGAAATGCTTGTTTTAGGACCCAAGAAACAAAGACTGCAATGCTCTTTTTTCAAATTACCCTGATAAATCAATAAATAAACTTTAATTAGTTCTGCACAGTGCTGCTAGAATTCTAACTAGAACCAACATTTTTTTTAACACTTTACTCCAGTACTAGCCTCTTTACACTGGCTGCCAGTTAGGGTTAAATGATCGCACTGAAATTATCCAGCCAAACATAGCACCTAAACATAACATTAGGTCACAAGATGCAGGCCTTTACATTGTACGAAAAATATCTAAACAATCAGCTGAAAGCAGGGCTTTCTCTCATAGAGCGCCACTAATTTGGAATGATTTGAAATCTACTTTGGAATAAAATTAGAAAGTGCAAACCTTCAAGCGTCCACTAAAGACTCAGCCTGGTCTATGATTAAGTGTAGTCTGGCCCAGGGGCGTGAAGGGGACTAGAAAGGCCTGATACTTTTCACCCTTGCTGTCTTGCCAGGTGGGCTCTCAACGCCCCTGTTATGCCCTCCCTCCAATGCCATTCGGGGGCGGAGTCACTGGCTTGTTGTTGTCTCTCTGTTGCGCACTTGTGCAATTGGGCTGTGCTCTGCTGGCAATACTCGGCCTTCATTTAGGATGGTTGCGGTTGGTGGGCGTCCCTTTGGTTGATGCATGGCAATGTGGGTAGATTGATTTCCTGTCTGTCGGTCCCTGTCCGGGTCCTCCTCTGGATAGGGCCACAGTGTCACTGGACCCCCCGTCTCAGCCCCAATGTCTTACGCTGCTATATTATTGTGCTGGGGGAGTAGGGTATTAATGTTCCCTGTTTTCTGTTGTTTTAAACTTAAGAGGACATGAAGTGTTAACCCACATCTGCGGAGTACCAGGCTTGACTCGTTGCAGTCTGTGTCCAAAGTCCTCCTGGTTGTGTTGCAGATCAAGATAATACCTGATGAATTCAGCTGCCTTTCTGCTGACCTCCCTCCTGTCTGTCCCTGTCCTTGTCCATCTGGTCATGCTTCTGATTTGTACTAGGTTTAAATAGACTCTGAACGTAGCCCACAGGCATCAAACTATTTCAATTTGGACTCTTAATATGTTCAACCGGCACAGCAAGAAGAGGACTGGTCACCCCTCTGTGCATGGTTCCTCTCTAGGTTTCTTCCTAAATTTTGTCTTTCTTAGGGAGTTTTTCCTAGTCACTGAAGTTCATCACTATTGTTGTTTGCTCCCTGGGGTTTAAGGCCAGGTGTTTTGAAAAGCACTTTGTGACAACTGCTGATGTAAAACTAAAAAATAAATTTGATTGGTTGATTTAATTGAGATTAAGTGAATCTTGTCTGTGTCCGCGGTAAAACTGTGGGCGTGGTGCATGAAGTAGATGGAGCATTTACCGGGAAATCTGTCATGCTTAGTTTGGACCACCACAGACGAATAAGCAGCTGGTTGACTGTTTGGACCAGATGAAGCAGCAGGAGCGGTGGTGGCCTGATGGAGCAGGTGACAAAACTTCTCGATGTGGTCCTCCTGTTGCTTCAGACGGTGGGGTAGCTCCGCTGGATCCATGCACTGTAGGAGAGGTGTTCTGTAATGAATGGGTCAAGGCAGAGAGAGCCTGGTTCCAGTTGCGGAGCAAGCGGTTTATTAGGAGACGAACTCCATGCAGGGCAAGGCAAAGGATGGTCGGACAGGCAAGTGTCAAAAACACGAGAGGCAAACTAAGACCCAATCAGAAGGTTATAGGCGGAATCGAGGAGAAAAGCAGGCTAAGGTCAAACACAGGAATCAATACAAAAGACCCAAAGACTCTGTATCAATGACGAACAATACCTCACAAAGGCTACGGAGAACTGATCAGGACTAAATCGGGACATGAACCAGACACAAGTGGGGACACAGGTGCTCAAAACGAGGGTGATTGGGATCTGATGACTGGGGTGCGTTCGGGGGTGGCGGAGCGCGGAACCGGGTCCAAGCCGGAGGAAGACGTCACAGAACTGCAGAGATAGAACGAGAAATGCTTCCAAAAATGAAAACAGAACCTCTAAGAGAGCTACACAAGGACACACAAATATGGGTCCTATTTGATACTAACTGAATTCACAACACAAAACCTCTCTCTCTCCTGGGTGCTTCCACGGCAGTAATTAAAGATATGACACAGGAAGGAACTTGCCGGCCACCGGTAGTGGATTGGCCAATGAGCAGGCAGGAACAGGCAGGCAAGTTGAAATGGCAGTGAGATGGACCAACCCTGTGCAACCTAATGTGAATTAGATGAGGAGAACTGAACACAGAAAACATACAACAACTCAAGGACAGACCCTAATTGTGGTGCTATAGTAACTACTAATACACAGGGTAATTATGGAAGTTCATTATTTAAAAAAACATTACCGGAAAGTTATTATTGTAGTCAAGCATGGCTAAAATAAATACATTTTGTTAATTGTTGTTTAACTTCTAAGAATGAATTTATTTCCAGAACAAAATCCAGTGATCTCTGTGGTCCCAAGTGATTCTGGCAGCATGGGGCCAAATGTTCAGTCAGTCTGGAACAACAACACAACACGGATGTATAATTATTGATCATCCTTTGAAAGGTATAAAAGTTCATTGATGTGACGTGAGTGTATTGGAGAACAGATCAGTGACGCTGAAGGTACTGTAGGCCTACACAGACTTACATACGTTTTTTGACAAGAATCATGTTATTTTTGCATGTTTATTTCCAACAGCTGGTAAATAAACGCTTGATCACCAGTGTTACTGTAAAGATCACTTCACTGCTAGCATCCAATTAAAGTCACACAATGTTTTTGGGGTGTTTATACATGTAGTGTTGAACTAAACCTGGTAGAAGAGACAGTGAGTAAATTTGAATTATTACTTAAGATATGAATGTTGTTGAACTATATGAGGGATTTATTATGATTCTTCCATTTAATATAATGTCTGCTGTATATTGTGTACATGTTGTTCTGCAACAGTAAAACATGCTTTTTCTTGAATATACTGGAGCTACAGCAGAGATGAATTTGAAGATGACTTATGTGATGAGTATTGATCATCTATAGTACTTCTAGAATGTCAGTCATAGAGGCAGATCAGTGTACCTGATAAACTCTTTGGTAAGATCAATATTGAGTAAACGGTATATACAGTACGGTGATAAATTCCTATGGCACCTGAAAGTTGTACTAAAATATTTTGTTTGTGTTTTTTTGTAATATATATGACATCACAGGATGAATTTAACACAATTTCCCTCATTTATACTAGCTGGATATAGTGATATTGGACAGTTAAAGTATTTGTATTTATTCATGATAGCTGTGTTATATATCTCTATATTGTTTACCAACACATTGCTTATTGTGGTTATATGTATGGAGAGAATCCTTCACAAACCCATGTATCTGTTTCTGTGCAGTTTGTTTGTAAATGACTTGTATGGGAGCACTGCTTTGTTTCCTGCTCTCATGACCCATTTGGTTTCAGATGATCATTCAGTTACTACTGTGTATTGTTATCTACAGATCTTTTGTATGTATTCATATGCATCTATTGAATTAAACAATTTAGCAGTCATGTCCTATGACAGGTACCTTGCTATATGTTATCCACTACAGTATAATGTCCTTATGACACCCAAAAAGGTATGTATTTTAGTTTGTGTAACATGGTTATTCACTTGGGTTAATGTCATCATGCATCTGTCTCTAACTCTTCGCTTGCAACTGTGTGGAAATGTTATAGACAAAGTGTACTGTGACAACTACCTTGTAGTAAAACTTGCCTGTTCAACATCAGACATGATGGTTAATAACATCTTCGGAATTTGCGGTTTTGTTGTGTTGTTTGCTTCTCCTTTATTTACAATTTGTCCCTCCTATATTAAGATTCTGACAATTTGTTTGAAATCTTCCTTTGAGACTCGACAGAAAGCTGTCAGCACCTGTACTCCTCATCTGGCATCACTGCTGAACTTCTTTTTTGGCTGTTTCTTAATTCTGATCCAGGGTAGAATTGACAGACCAATGCAAAATGTTCCAGCTGTACTTCATACTGTTCTATCAGTGTATTTCCTAGTGTGCCAGCCACTTTTCAATCCTATTGTGTACGGACTTAGTATGCGTAAAATTAGACAGGCTTGTAAAAACATACTATAAGCCTGTTTCTGATTAACAATATTACAATATTGAGATATTTAACTGAATATGATTGGTTTCACTAATAACCAATTGTTCAGGTCCTGGCTGAGGGCCTCTGGGCATCATTATGCATCTCGGGGTCACAGCCAGGGCCTGCCTGCAGAGATGCCTTTAAGTTTCCCATGATTGCCTTCTGTTTTGTGATTCATTGTGTGCTGTTTTGCTTCAGTTCACGTTTGCAATATTTTGTATATGTTGATAGTGAGTTGTAGAAATAAAGGATGTTTCCATCTTTGCTTTGCTTCACGCATCCTGCCTTCAACTGAAACGTGACACTAATGCCATAGCACTTACACTATAATCTTAATATGTTTTATTTTATTGATGGATTACTTTGGTGAGCTTCTTAATCCATTTTAGATACTTTCGGATTATTTAGATATGCTTCTGTCAACATTAATAAGAATAATGTATGAAGATTAGCAGGCATGATCGTTTGACAGAAAATGATTGGCAATGAAACACTTTCTGATTCTAAAATACAAACTTTAAGAGAAAAATGCTTTAAAACACTTGAGGAGAATTCTGATTGTCAGTACATAAACAAGCACAGACCTATTATACACTTACAATAAATATGTTTAAAGCACAATTCAGCGTGAATCCTTTTTTTATGCCACCTTATGAGAAAGGTACATATCCACTATCATTCAAATGTTTGGGGACACTTGTACTTTTTTTCAAAAGCTAAGTAAATATTTGGTTCCTTCAAATAAAATCAAACTGAACAGAAAAGCAGTGCGAGTAAAAGTCGAAATCCATCGTTAAAGTTTAGCCCTAGACTTGACAACATAAATCAGAATTAAACCTTATGTAATAACTTACGTAAAACAAATGCCTGCATTCTTACACCAGTGATGGTGCAGCTGGTAGCGTCAAAGGCTCATTAGTAACCAGTGGTGTCAGGTAAGAATCAGAAAGAGTTTTACTGCAAAGCATGTTCATCAGAAACGTTTTTTTTCTGTTCTTACTGTAGCAATTTTGTTCAAAATAATTTGTAGACTGAACATATAACAGACTGAGCATTAATACATTAAAACCAAATCTAATAAGGATTGAGGGTTGCGTGTGTATGTGGGGAGGAGATATAGATTATCCCTGGGGACTAAGCTTACATTTTTGGGGTTTCACTACTTTTTTATTTGGGCTTATAATCAACACGAAATGTAAATGGATCATCGTGTATTTAGCATCAAATGATTCTTAAGATCCTAAACTAATAGAAGCATTCATGTTAATGTTCTTATCAAGCAGTATTGGAGTGAAAAATGCACAATAATTGTCGTGGAAAATCAACCACTCTTCACTGAAAACAAATGCACCTCAACTCAGGACTTTGTGAATCCAATAGACTTTAATGAAAATCAAACAATAATGAAAGACATTAAAGCCAGGTCCTTCAGCAGATACACCCCTAATGATGGCTTTTATACAGAACTTTCACACATTACGCCATCTGACATTGTCTGGTTGGCAACCCCCCTGAGTGGGGTGAGCTTCTTATCTTATAACTCCCTGAATGCTCGTAATTTGCGACAGTAATCCTCCTTATGGTTCATACTTGGGTCATGTCCATTATTGTCCATCATTGTCCACAAAGTAAGTGTTACGTTAAGCTCATGGGCCACACTCAGGTCATCTCTTATCATAAAGTACACTTTATGACCAGCTCATGGGCCACACTCTGGACACCCCAACAGTGGATACAAAGGCAGTAAACTTTAGAAATGCCCCTCTCTGGGCTCAAGGTAATTGCCTGCTCATGACTATCTCTCAGCATAAGACACATATATTATGATGAACATAAACACAATCTTTACGTGTAATTCGTCCTATCTCAGAAGTCATTTACTGTGAGTGTGGATTCCACGTTAATATGTTTCTGATAAAACTACATGATTATACATTGCACATTAATTTTTTCATAGGTATAAGGTACTTTATGCATTTTATAGCACTATCCCCCATATAATGTAATCTGATATTTTCTATATATCATTGAATTCTGACCATAACACAAGCATACGGAATGATTCTCCCAATAAAAATGTTCTTTGTAAACTCTTTTTCTTACACAAATATATATTGTTTCATATTAAATGTGAACAAAACAATGAAGTAATTCACCTTTTGTCCAACATGTTTTTGACACCCATTATTTTTCTATTTATCATGGATATCAAAGCACAGGACAACGTGGAACGGTTCTGTCATTCCAAAAAATACTTTTCCAACCCTGTTTCTTACACAAATATGTGTTGTATCAAAATAAATGTGATGAGAAAAATGAAATAATTCACCTTTTGTGCAAGCAGTCCAATTTGTATATGACACCCATTATTATTATTTATCATTGAAATCCGACCACAAACCCACGGTCCTCCTCAGGATTGCTTTGAGAAGATCCGGCATGGAAAGTAGAGGACGGCCAAGGAACAGCATTGTAGGTGTCTGGTTAGCGGTAGCATGGTTGGTGTTATGATAAGCAAACAAGAAGTTGGTCAGCTTTTGGTCCTGCGTGAGATGTTCATCCATCATGTCACGTAGAGCATTCTTCAGGCTCTCCAAAAACCTTTCTGCTAGGCCTTTAGTGGAGGTGTGAAAGGGAGCTGAAGTCACAAGTCTATTTCCATTGTTTTTTAGAAACCTCTGGACCTCTTCTGATGTGAACTGAGGAGCATTATCACTGATTGCTCAGGGACACCTGTTCTTGCAAAAAGCCCCCTTAACACATCAATGGTGTGTGTAGAAGTGTAAGAGGTCATGTTGAATGCCTCTGGCCACTCTGAACACACGTCTTACTCATATTTGATACATCTTTTGTGAAGCCCATAACTTTCCAACCTTTTCAAGACCTGTATTTCTCCTTGGGAATTTGATCGTTTTTCCTCGTAACTATAGTCATCTGAGTAACATTGGGTATATTGAGTATATTACCAGAAATAATGAGTGAATCGCGAGAAAAGGCTTGCAAGCAAGAACCATGATCCGGCGGGGAGGGGTGGCAGAGAACTGAGGATATACTGCAGGGGAGGAGGTAAGTGGAAACAGGTGTGTGATTACGGGTTGGGAGCAGGTGTGAGTGTGTGCCGATTGGGAACACGTGCAGAGGTGGGTAATGAGCTGGAGCGATCATGGCTCAGCAACGCGAGGCCCCGCCTCCACGTGATCGCGGAGGCGGGGGCATGACACCAAGAAATAGAAATCAAAAAGTAATTTGGTGTAATGAGAATTGATGAACTAGTCATCATGAAATTCCTTGACTAGAATTTAGTTTCCGATACCTCTGTTAAGCTAATTTTGTTCTAATCGTATCTGATTTTACCTCACATTAGCTAGCTAGATATACACAGCACCGCGGTAATGTCATTCTTGTTTGTCTTGGTGGGATTTCAGGACTCTCTTTATTTTTTGCATACTGCTGTAATTTTCCTCCCCATCTCGACATAGTCCTCAAATACAAATTGAACAACCTTCAAAACAGGTCCAGATGCCCTCAATGCTTGTTCTCCATCACGTCCAAATTGCCGACCTAACACTGGCAGTTGAACGCTGACCATATTGTGAGTAACATTAAGAAAAGTCCAATTACAGTTGGGTATTTGTGTGTTGTCCCCTCCACCAGTATGCATGGGATTGGGGTTATGCAATTCAACAAAATTTGGGTTTGGTCACCAAGCAAGTAATATAGTGCCCAATATCAATACCAATAATGATACTTTTTATAATTAACAGTGTCTTGTGTACTTTCATGTAGGGGAGACCTTGTAAAATCCTGAGCTATTAGCCTATGACAGAATAAATGTATTTTCTTGTGCAGATCAGACATTAATGTCAATGAAGTCAATGGTAAATATCGTGATTATTAGCATCATTTCTGTACACCGAATTTTCATATATATATTTTTTTCTAATCCATATTTTCTTATTCCAAAGGCTATCCAAAGGCTTGCAAATGCCAGTCAGTACTGTTTATTCACTTATTTAGAGCTGGAAAATTCCAGGATCACCAAGTCGAGATCAGATAGACCAAGAAAGATATCAGCCAAAACTGCCAAAAGAACTCTTCGGTATCCAAAGAAAAACGCACAGGTAACCTCAGTGGAAATACAGGCGGCTCTGGAAAAAGATGGTGAGGTTGTTTCACGGAGCACAATATGACGATACTTGGAACAAAAATTTGCTGCATGTTTAAGTTACCAGAAAGAAGCCTTTATTGCACAAATGTCACAAAAAAGCCTGGTTACATTTGCATTATTTTGCACAAAAGCTGCACATGGGACGGACTTGGACTCTCCAGCTCGACAATGACCATAAGCACAAGGCCAAATTGACACTCCAATGGTTACAGCAGAAAAAGGTGATGGTTCTGGCTTGGCCTTCACAGTCTCCAGACCTTAATATCATTGAGCCAATCTTGGAAGATCTCAAATGTGTGGTTCATGCAAGACGACCAAAGACTTTGTATGACTTGCAGGCATTTTGACAAGACAAAGGGGCAGCTACATCACCTGCAATAATACAAAGCCCCAGACGACTATTACAAATGAGCGCACACTGTCATTGATGCTGAAGGTGGCAATACACTGTATTAAGAACTAAGGGTATGCAGACTTTTGAACAAGGGTGAGTTGCCAGTGTTTTCTTTTTTAACCAAGTCAAGTCTCAATTCGCAAAATATTTGACTCGAGTCCACATCTGTGGTTATAGAATATCGGTCTGTTAGCATGTTTTCTTTGCAATTGCTCCTTTTAAACACTGTAATGAATATCTGACAAATTGGGGCACAGTTACTAGCTAAGAATTGCTACCCATTTGTTTATACAACACATTTGATGCATATGCTGTATAATCTAACAATAGTATTACCTCCACAGTGCATTATTTATTTGACTGAGACCTGAAAAAATCCCGTGGCAGTATATCACCTTGTAACCCAATGATTGTTTGCAGTAGAAGCTAAACAGGTTGCAGGGTAGAGCACTGGACACGCAATGAGTTAAATGGTAAATTACATAATAAAAGTCAATGAAATTATTTGTTTGCAATTAGATAAAACACAATGATATTACGGAGCTCGGAAGTATTTGCACAATTCCTAAATTTCTGTTGATGTCAATGACTTACAAATTAATAAGATAATCCATAAATACAGGCTATGTCCAAGACTACCAAAACAAAAATCTGTGAAGTATTCCCAGGTGACACGGGCAACATGCTAGGGAGGGACAACTGTACAGTTGATCTGGAAAAACAACACTGCTGTGTGCTTCTTTATCTTCCTTTAAAAGGTATAAAAGATCAGTGATGTGACATTAGTTTAGTGGGGAACAGACCACTGACAGAGAATATACAGTAGGCTATTATAGAATTACTACCTGTTTTGTACTTACTACCTGTTATATACTTACCATCTGATTTGGACTTAAATCATGTTTTTTTTGACACTCTTCTCTTCGTTATGACTCTGTGACTCATGAACAAAGTGGACACATTAACTGAACTTTGGTCTCTGGTGTGGAGTTACACTGCTTAATAACTGACTTATTTTTCAGCATTTATAAGAGGCTTACATACTTTGACTTGAGTGTTGGCAAATGTACCTATAGAGACTGGTGAATTTGGAAGTCAATTGCATTTATTATTTTACATAAAAATATTATTGGACTACATCAGGTGTTTACTTTGAATATTATGTGATATCTGCTGGAGGCTTTACTCATTGTTCATTAAATCCAGGTGACAATGTTTAACCTATGGGTGTTAACCGTGTGAATTATGTTGGCCATATACCTTATAGACACTTGTCCAGTGAAGTAAAAATCTACAAATACAGTAGATGTTGTTACATTAAGAATAATGATTAACTCGACCCAATTCAACTCATTTATACTAGCTGGGTATACTGAGAATGGATACCTAAGGTACTTCTATTTACTCATAGTAACTGTGTTATATATCTTTATATTGTTTGCCAACACTTTGCTTATTGTGGTAATTTGTATGGAGAGAAGCCTGCACAAACCCATGTATCTGTTTCTGTGTATTTTGTTTGTAAATGACTTGTATGGGAGCACTGCTTTGTTTCCAGCTCTCATGACTAATTTGGTTTCAAATGACCATTCAATTTCCACTGTGTACTGTTATCTACAGATCTTTTGTATATATTCTTATGGAGCTATTGAGTTTGGTAATTTAGCTGCCATGTCCTATGACAGGTACCTTGCTATATGTTATCCTCTACAGTATAATGTCCTCATGACACCAAAGAAGGTGTGCATTTTTTCATATGTTATATGTTGGTTGATTTCTATACACCACATCCTGCTTTTGTCTTTAACTATTGATTTAAAATTGTGTGGGAACGTAATAGAAAAGGTGTACTGTGACAACTATCTTGTAGTGAAACTTGCTTGTTCAACTTCTAACATTACTGTTAATAATGTCTATGGACTTGGTAGTCTTGTTTTGTTTGTGGCTCTCCCCTTATTTACAATTATTATCTCTTATGTTAAGATTCTGAATATTTGTTTGAAATCTTCCTTTGAGACTCGACAGAAAGCTGTCAGCACATGTACTCCTCATCTGGCATCACTGCTGAACTTCTCATTTGGTTGCCTAATAAATCTGCTCCTGAGTAGATTTGATAGGCCTTTGCAAATGTTTCCACCTGTACTTCAAACTATTATTTCGGTGTATTTCCTGATGTGTCAGCCCCTTTTTAATCCTATTGTGTATGGAGTTAGGATGTCTAAAATCAGACAGGCTTGTAGAAACATATTTCTTGCACGTTTATATACGAAAACATAAAATAAAAGTTCAGTCAATTGGTCAGTCAGTCAAGAGACATTCACTCTTCTTGGCCGAGTTCGCTCTGCTTACTCCACCCAGGGTATGGTTTCTTTAGACCGCTGGCGTCTGTTGGACGCTACCAGAGCATCGGGGCATGCACTTCCAGACTAACAAACAGCTTTTACACCCAGACCATAAGTGTCCTCAACAAGCAACATTGATCTATTGATTACAAGTATACATCATATGCTCTGGTCACTTTCTATGTACATTCAGGTATATTATATATACATGTTAATGAATTTTTACAAAATTGTATACGCTCTCTGTAGTTTCACACATTCATTTCATGACTTAGACCACAGATGCACAAAAGTTAAAGAAAAAAACCCAAATGTTATGGAAATCTGCTAAATGTATTTTGTGTATTCAGGTACCACATGTGGACAAAGTCAGGGAACCTTATGACAATCAGATTAAATCTGTAGATCTTTGTTCGTGCCATATGCACGCCAGTTCATGGTTGTTTGCGCCCCTTTATTTGTTGTTTTGAGGTGAACCGAATAATGAACTGAACTTTAGCGCTGCTCCTCATTTCCTGACTCTCCTTAACAGTGACATAATCAATACATATGATTAATTAACACATCCTATTTCCAAATATCAGCCCTAAACCTGTATTGTTCTTCTTGAATGCTGCTTGCGTATTGAGCTACTTTCTCTCTGCACATCAGATAAAGTTGTTGGTTGATACACTGAGCTGAGCTGGTGAATGCTGTATGAATCCTGCGACTGGTGATTTTCATCTTTCAACTTAACAAAGACCCCACCCACACAGCCAAGGCAACACAGGAGTGGAGCTCCAACTTGAACCCTGCGGAATATCGCTAGATAGATCTGAAAATGGCTTTGCAGTGCAGTTTCCAAATACAGGTGAGACAAGCTGGTAGTCATATTCAGAAAAACTTGAAACTGTATTTTATTATCCTTAACCCACTTAAAATGTTACTATAAAATATATAGTTTTTTTAAAAATTATATTGTGTATCCTATCTATAGGATTGCAGTCTAGAATTGCCTAAGGAATTGCTTAAGGAAGCACTTTAAAGAACAGAGCTAATCTCAGCTTGTTGCTGTTAGATGAAATTGGTGAATGTCACAATAGCGATGATGTGGGGATAACGGACCAGGCACAGGCAAAAGTGGCAGTCAGTGTTTTCTTTATTTGAAATACACAAAGAAACAGGAAACACCGAGCACTTGATTGTAAAGGGTATAAAGTAAATAGTACATGAAAACAAAACTCACCACACGTATCAGGACACACAGTAACATGGAACAATGACTGACAAATGAGGGGAGCAGAGGAGAAACATTTAAACACATACTAATGACGTAATTGGGACCTGGTGTGAGAGATAATTGGAGACAAGACAAATGAAGGAGACCGAGATGAGTTCATGGCAATTGTAAAGATGGGAAAAGCAGGAGATGGCAGAGCAGTCTGTCATCTCAACGTCACAGTGAAGAACATCTCCCAAGTTGTCCCAGGTGATGCAGGGGAAAAACTAGAGGTGGGGGGGTTGTGGAAACTGTACAGTCACAATTGGTGTAATGGAGAGGAGGAACCAGGCCCAGGCAGATGTAGCAGTCGATGCTTAATTTTAATTATATAAAGAAAACAACGAGCACTATTAAACGACCTGAAAGAAAATAAAGGTTGGTACAAAAACGTAACACTCACCACTAACATGAACGCAAACTGAGGAGGGGGTGGCCGAGGAGGAGAAGGAAGGAGAGGGCTGTGTTGAACAGGTTTCAGACAGGAGACGTGAAAGGTCGGGTGGATTTTGAGGGATTGGGGCAGTTTCAGCCAGACCGCTATCGGGTTGATGACGCGGTCCACTACGAAGGGTCCGATGAATCGAGGGGAGAGCGTGCGGGATTTGGTCCGCAGGGCCGAACGGGCCTGCGGACCAAATACTCAAAATGCCCTAGAGGCGTATTGACCAAATACTCAAAATGCCCTAGAGGCATATTGAAGCCAGTCAGCCACTCGTCCCCTTACCTTATCTTCACTAGACGGTAGGCATTACGGAGGTCCATTTTTGAGAAGCTGGAGGCGCCCTGCATGGAATCAAATGCGGAATTCATTAGAGGGAGGGGGTACTTGTTCATGATTGTGATACTGTTGAGACCGCGATAGTCGATGCACGGGCGGAGTGAACCGTCCTTCTTCTCCACAAAAAAGAAGCCTGCCGCCAGAGGGGAGAAGGACGGGCGAATACATCCCGAGTCCAGGGATTCCCTGATGTATTTTTCCATGGCCTCCCGCTCGGGTTTGGAGAGGCTGTAAAGGCGGCTCTTGGGGAGGGTGGCGCCGGGAAGCAGCTCGATAACGCAGTAGTAAGGCCTGTGTGGAGGGAGCGAGAGCACACAGCGCTTGTTGAATACCTCCCCAATGTCTTGGTTTTCAGGCAGCACCCCGGTTAGGTCGGTTGGCTGGGAGCTGGGGTTATGGTCAGGCTCGGATGGTGGGCAGGCCGCTCGCAGACAGTCCGCGTGGCAGGTTGGACTCCATCTAAGTAACCTACCCTCGGACCAGTCGATGTCAGGGTTATGTCGAACCAACCAGGGGTGTCCCAGGACCAACAGGATGTGGGGGGTGCTGGGGAGGAGCAGACGGATGGTCTCGGTATGATTCCCTGACTGTAACTGCTGGACGGGTTCGGTTCGTGAAGTAACCCTGGCCAGACGCCGGCCGTCCAAAGCCACAGTTTCAATGGCCTCCGGGAGCGGCTCAGCGGAGAGCCCCAGCTAGGTGGCCAACGACAAATCCAGGAAACTGTTGTCGGCACCGGAATTGATCAAGGCTTGTATCCGTAGCCGTTGACCGTTGTGGCAGAGGGTGGCGTAAAACGGGTGTCAGGGACAGGAAACCTCTGTCCATTTCACGTATTGAAATATACTGTGGCCGGCCGGGCGGCCACAGTATAGGCCGCTGTTGGTTTCACGTCTGTACTGGCGCTCCAACCCGTCCAACCGAAACCGCCCCCCCGGCATCGGCTCAGTGTCCGGGGTTCTCAAGCCCCCCTCTGCTCCACGAGGGGCGAGTGATGTGGGGGTCGGGAGCGCGGGTCTGGCTCAGGTGGAGCAGTCTGATGTGGCGACGGGGACGTGTCGCATTGTCTCTGTCTCCTGCTCTCCCGAGCACGGTTGTCGTTCCGAACCATTAGGGCAATCAGACCATCCAGACTGTCTGGTTCCGGGTAGGAGACAAGCTCGCCCTTAATGTGGTCATTGAGTCCATTAACGAAGGTCGCCTGCAAGGCCTCCCCTTTCCATCCGCTCTCGGCAGCCAAGGTGCAGAACTCAATCGTGTATTCCGCCACGCTGCACCTTCCCTGGCGTCCTTTCCCCGAACCGGATGATCGAACAGTTTCCTCATCTCGTCAGTAATGGAGGAGTAGGACTGCATCGCCGAGTCCTGGTGTTCCAACAAGGCGGAGGCCCACTCCAGGGCAGGACCACGCAGCAACCCAATCAGGTACGCAATTCTTGCGCTATCAGGGAACCGGTCGGGGTTCTGGTGGAGCTGACGCAGGTGGTGTGGTGGACCCGTCCGAGGAGAGAACGACGGGAGGGCTTCGTTGGGTCTGTATCGCCAAGATGCTGAATGAGAGGGTTTGTAGGGAGAACATGATCTCCTGTAGCGCCGACTTGTGCTGGCCCTGAAAGGTGCCTTGAGAGGAGACAGCTTGACGCACGGCATCCAGATCCGCTGGATCCATCATGGCCGGATCAATTCTGTCACGGGTATAGGTAAGGATCCAAGCGCGGACTGGGAAGGAAAGGGGGAGTGGCATGTGGAGTAGCCGGGGACGGGCAGTAAGGCGACTCACGAACCAGAGACATTGGTACAGGCAGGTGGCAGTCAGAGTAGACTCAGACTCAGTGCGCACCAGGTTTGCACTGAGTCTGCATCTCTAATTTTAATTTGCAAATCATTACAAAGTATTGGAGCTCTATGAGTGAAAGCCCTGCCTCCGACTGTTTGTTTAGAAACTTTAGGTACAGTTTAAAGGCAGGTATGTAAGTGTTACGTCCTCTGTGGTGTTTTCTGTCCGTTTGTGTTTTTGTTTCCTTCCCAGGTGCAGAGTGTTGCCGTAATGAGATGGGCGTGGCCGTCGCCTCCAACCAATCCAGAGCGGCTCACCGGCCTATAAAGAGCATCAGTTTTTGAGTGCAAAGCATAGGAAGGCATAGGATAGGTTAGCAAATTGTTGTGTTTGGTG
>JACXGJ010013072.1:0-16893 GCA_016801105.1 Esox niger | reverse complement strand
CACACACACACGCACACACACACGCACACACACACACACGTCATTTATCTGACAAACAACACCTTGAATTACTGGCTTTGTGGGCTGGCATTCCCAAGTTTTCAAACAACACAATTCAATATGCTAATAGACCACAAACTGGGACATGAAACAAACAGTTCCCAGAACATGTGGAGCAGAGTGAAGCATTTGGGCTCCTTGGAAAGATTTTCATTTTGAACTGTAAAAATATATAAATAAAACCAGAGTAATAATTCCAATCTGGACCCAACCCCAGCTGTGATTCTTTCCTCGGCGCGACCATCAACCCATTCTCTACATCGTCCCCCATTCATACAAGGCTGAAGTGCAAATTGGACATCTGGTGCTGTGATGTCTGACAATGAAGCCACCATTTTCCCCCTACCACCATGTGGAAGACTAGACAGGCAGGGACAGACAGAAAGACAAAAATTATACCAGCTACCAATGCGAGGGCCACTCAAAAACACCCAACCACAGGGCCTGAATGCATTGTGGGTAATGCACCCATAAAAGGGCGGTTGGTTAAATGAGTGTTCCCAACAGCTCTGTGACCTTCAATCTACAGTCTAACAAACTCAGAGGGGGTACATTAACCCTTATGACCAGAATTAGTTATACATTGCACAAAATGATCTTTCACTGTAAAGGACCTCCTCGTTGTTTTCCTAAAGTTAGAAACCAATGACGCCGACACTCGTACTGTCAATCAATACATAAGGTTGTAATGACTCATACCGAACACTTCGGGCGTCTCAGGTAGCGGTGAGTAAGCCCTCTTCTGAAACACTCATTTTGGAAACATTTTGCATCCAATTTTGGCGGGCATTTTGTTCTTTTCTGACTGAGTCCATGTTTTAGGAGAGTCAGTACTGTAATAGGAGCGAGCAGTACTGAACCCGCGCTGCAACAGCATACCAGCACCTGAGACAGCGCCTTTTAGACTGAATCCACTAACATCACCAAGCTGAACACCAGTCTGGGTTTGAGCCCTTACAGTGCCGGACAGAGTGGAGGAATTACAGTTTGTTCCACTACTCTCTGGTAACTCCAATCAGCGGCCTGGTGGAACTGCAAATCTAACGGCGATCATCAAGTGACTTGACCCACGTGTTTAAGCATTTGGATGGTTTAAACCAGCAGTTTCCCAGTGTGTGGGAAAGTCTGTCTGTACATTTGTCTGTAAACGAAACATGCTAACAACTAGTGAGCTTGTACATTCCAAGTCTGGCTGGTTCATCTGCATGGGATGAGAGCAATTTAAACATTTCAGATTTTGATTAAATAAAAAAAGAACAACAGAAACAGTACATTTTCGGGTTAGAAATGGTTCAGATGTATTATTTTGTTTGTTTATCGGGACAGTGAATCAGAAGAAAAATAAATTGTGGTTGGGTTTGGAAAATAATTTGTGTTCCAAATCCAGATTACTTCTGTGTTTTCTGGGCTGCTCTACCAACTTTCAGTGTTTAAGAATATGGCGAGACAACTCCACCAGCAGAAGACTTCAATTAAAGTCTAGTTCTCAAAGGACATACCTGGATTAGAAATAAAAAACACAGCTAAAGAACCAAAGAGTTGATCTACTGCTTTGAACTTCAAAAGAACAACAATTCATAATAAAGTTGCAGGCATACAAATTAACAAAAGATTAGAAAAGAAAAACAGTGCTGAATTCATATGACTAGAAACATATTTTTGGGTTGACAATACATGGACACAAAGCAAAGCAAACTGTGTCGTAGGCAGGCAACAGTCACATCCATCAGCCTGTCAGTCACACTCAGCCTGTCAGTCAATCAGTTAGAAACAGTCAGTCAGTCCGTTACAGTCAGTCAGTAGGTTACAGTCAGTCAACTATAGTTGCTTAGTCTGACAGTCAGCCAGCCTGTCAGTCAGTAGGTTACAGTCAGTCAGCCAGCCAGTCAATTACAGTCACTTAGCCTGTCAGTCATCAGTTAGCCAACTGGAAGGTAGCGATGTTGATAGGAGGACTACATTGGAAAGTGTGCCAGCATACTAACCATTACACAAACACACACACACACACACACACACACGCTAGAGCTGTGACATTGGCCAGGGCCTGGAGGGATCATGGTCCTTTGAGCGTAAAGGTGTAAACAGCACACGCCTGCTGAGTCAGTTAGAAATCAGGGCAAATCAAGCCTGATCGCACGCTCTCCCACACACACCACACACAAACATGCAAACACACTTCACGGCACCACTGCCAAGGAGGGATCCACCAGTCTTTGGCCACAAACACACAACCCTCTGACAAAATTCCAGACAAACAGCCACACAATGCAAAGGTCCTTAGAAGGCAACTGAAAGAACAGCCACTGTAACATAAGATGTTCTCAGTGTGACTGAACACACTGTGCCAATGCACGGAGCCTGTGTACACACTCTGAATCCCCTGAAAGAAGCTTCATTTCTCTCAATTACATATTCAAAATTAGGGTAACATTCATTTCCTACTTTGTCACGTTTTAATTAACTTTCTTTGGCAAAGGAGCAGTACAACCGTAATACTAAGGACAGAATGTACAGTAGGCCTTGGTGATCACAGACAGAATGAAGAGAAGATCTTGGTTATCAAAGAAAGAACTTACATGAATCCAGCGGTGACCACACACCTAATGTGCAGTAGGTCCTGGTGATCACAGACCGAACCTACGGTAGGTCCGGGTGATCACAGACCGAACCTACGGTAGATCCTGGTGATCACAGACCGAACCTACGGTAGGTCCGGGTGATCACAGACCGAACCTACGGTAGGTCCGGGTGATCACAGACCGAACCTACGGTAGGTCCGGGTGATCACAGACCGAACCTACGGTAGGTCCGGGTGATCACAGACCGAACCTACGGTAGGTCCGGGTGATCACAGACCGAACCTACGGTAGGTAGGCAGTGCATTTGCAGTGCATCCGTTGACATGGCGGTGCAGAAGACGTTTAGTACGCGTGTCCTCGGTTTGGAGAAGAAAACTAACGTGACTGACACACGGACACACTGCGCTCAAATTCACATGTATGTTTTCTTCACCCACTGCATGCATAACTCATGATCATAGCATTAGTCCAGAACATGGGACACTTGCCCCTTCCCCACTGGTTCCCAAGGACTAAGGAAAATTAAAGGGGTCATTAAACATACTAGATGGAAATCTATCTGAGTGCTTGCATTCAGGAAGACAGCGAGCGCCAAAGCACATGACTTCAATCAACCAATCAATCACATTTATTTTATAAAGCCCTTTTTACATCAGCAGTTGTCACACAGTGCTTTCACAAAACACCCGGCCTTAAACCCCAAGGAGCAAACAACAGTAGTGTTGAACAGTAGCGTTTGACCGTGAGAAGACGTTTTATCAGAAATGCAGGGAAAGTTGGAGCTAAAAGCTTTTCTGTGCCAAAGGCAATAAACAAAAAAAGATTACAAGTATGCGAAAGACAATGAAGCCTGGAGTGTCAACCAGAGGCAGAAAATCGTACACGGATAACGATAAGGAATAACGTTTCGGTCCATCCAAACCAAGCCCCCCAGAGGGAATGAGAGGGTGAGGAGTGGGAGCCGTAACAGTACGTACCTCTCCTAGCGCCTCATATCGTTTCTGGTTCCACCTGTGGAGATCCTCGCGGGCGTTGAAAACAAACGGCTCCCCAGTCTTGGTGTGCCTCAACTGACCCTCTGATGACAGAGAAATGAAGAGACAGAGGGGAGTAAAGGGGTGAGAAAGACACAGGTGGACAGAGGGAAGCAGAGAGAGGAACAGACCAAATCAATGTTAATGCAGGACTACCACACACGGGGGGTCATGAAAACCCCTCCCAGGGGGCGCTAGAGGGAATTAATTCAGCTTCTACTGCTTCGCTAGGGCCTGAAAAAAAACTCTGATAAAATACTGAAATCATGTAATAAAGCAAGAAGAAACTGAGCAGTAAACAGTACACATCCTTTGCGATCACTAGGATGACATCATCTGCAAAACACTGACATCTCCTCAAGCAACAGTTTCTGTAAGCACACGTCTCAGAGATCTTTTGACATCTGGAATTATCCATCTGCATATTATCTGCTCATTTATAAAAGTTTTGAGTTACTTTGAGACTATAAAGACCTTTTCAAACCGGTCATTTTGGGCTGGATGTGTAACATGTTCATATGTATATAAACAGTAAAGAGAATCACTATCATACTAGCTACAGAATTCCATTTTTCAAACTGGGTGTTTTTTAAGACATGACGCCCCAATTGGCACCTAGTTAAAGGGGATGGCTTATTTGAATTTTGAAGATGAAGATGTTCCAAATAGACCTGAAAATGCCCTTTCTAGATACAGTAAAAGCAAAATTCCATTCTAGGATTTTTGATCTGCCATCATGATTTTTTTCCATACAACAAATCTAAGTTCTTTTACATGACATACGCTCCTTCACCCGTGCTTTTGGTTTACGTGCTCAATCAAACTATATTGCTCGAAAAAATTAAGGGAACACTGAAATCGGGTCCTGATAAACGAAACATATTAAAGATCAAAAATCATTCCCTTTTCGGGGTTGCCATTTGCACCAAAACAGGTGTCACTGATTCACAATCACTTATGCATCCTAACTGGCCAGATTGACATCCCTGAAGTTTAATTGACTTGGTGTTATACTGTTATGATTATGTGTTCCCATAATGTTTTTGAGCAGGGTAATTCAATTCAAAGGAAGATGGAATACATTTACAATTGAGAGTTACCAATGGAGGTTATTGGCAGTGAAGTGTTGGGAAATAAGCATATAGCCAGCTAGATTATCTCACTCGCTTCTCCATTTGAAAAAGGTACTCTTCTGAGGTGATACATAATGGCTTCAAATGCTGGAGCAGAGTTTGGCGTGGCAACCACTGCTTCTCTCCTCTGTCATCCGCTAGCCCCTTTATCACATGAACAACCACAGAGCCAGTGTTACACAAATACTCCCACTCCTTTGCATGTTACGTAGTAGTGCTCAGGTTAAAAACATATCTGGAATCTTTTTACAACATTATCTGAATAAACTATTTGAACGGTAAAAGTTACTTTTGATAATAAAAGAATGCCCAGCGCACAGCCCTAAAACATGAGACAGAGCACAATGATGGGGGACTTGGTTTGGCTCCACAGCGCCACTTCTACAACCAGTGGTCCAAAATCCTGGAAAACACCTTTAACAACCATCAAGGTGTGCTGGAATGTCCATGGACAGCAATTTCTAACGTCTCATTTCAAATTACACTACTGACTGAAAACATGTATGAAGTATCTATTAATTATACACAGCGAAATTTGGATCAGGCCAAGCAAAAGAACTAAACAAATAGTTAGTTAATGGTTTATAACGATGTATAACAAACATCACATGAATGATTTAATGATTCGTAAATTGTGAACACACTATATGTCCATCCATTGTGTCATTACTGTAGGTTGCTATCAAAGGCTTATTATTTCAGGGTAAGTGTGACAAACAATTGAAATGTGAAGAACACACCACAGAAAATAACAGTAACCGATACAAGGGCTGCATATCAATTAAATCAACCCAAGTATCAATTAAAATGGAACTGACCCAATCAAGTGTTAACATTTTACTGGGAAATGGAGAATAATCCGAGTCGGAACGGACCACTGTGGACCAACGCTTCAGCTCCCCAAAGGAAGAGAAAACTAAACGCTGTTCAAACTGACGGGCGCATAATTATGGCAGGAAAGCTAATGATGGTGTGAGGAGGAAAATAGCGGTAGGAGAAAAAAAAACGTGCTGCTTGTTAGGTTTCTACCTCCGTCTGGGCATGCTGAAGTAGTTCCGCCTGTCAAAAGAAGCAAACTAGCTTTGACCTTCAGTTCAGAATCAGACCCTGCTTTACTGCGCCTCTCTCCCTTCATGCAATTAAAAGCGTTTGGCTGCCGTCCCCCCATCTGGCAGGTACAAGGCCCGCGGATGCGGAGCACTCTTCCAGTCACGACTCCAACGGCCTTCTGGGATGTCTGGCAGCCCAGGCTCAGACAGCTGGTGTGGCGTAAACTCTCTCTTTCCTTCTCCCTCTCTGTCTTTCTTTCCGTCTCTCTTGCTATCCCTTTTCGTCTCTCTCTTTCCTTCCCCATGTCTTTCCTTCTCTTGCTATCCTCTTTCTCCATCTAACCCTCTATCTGTCTCAAAATGTTTTCTTCTCACCTCCACCCCTTCTGATGCCTCAGCAACCCAACCAAACTGAGATGGGAGGAAGGAGAGGTCCTGAGCAGGGCGGGCGTTTCGGAGGTGTCAAAGGGATGTGGGTTGGGGTTGGCGGGACCACCACGCTGCCTGGTAGGCTGGGCTTTGGGCGGGACCACCACGCTGCCTGGTAGGCTGGGCTTTGGGCGGGACCACCACGCTGCCTCGTAGGCTGGGCTTTGGGCGGGACCACCACGCTGCCTGGTAGGCTGGGCTTTGGGCGGGACCACCACGCTGCCTGGTAGGCTGGGCTTTGGGCGGGACCACCACGCTGCCTGGTAGGCTGGGCTTTGGGCGGGACCACCACGCTGCCTGGTAGGCTGGGCTTTGGGTGGCAGCCATTCAGTCTTCACTCTCACTGACCATGGTCATTTCCCACACCAACGGCCTCGCCAACAGCCCTCTGCCAGGCTTTGCCAGCGGAGAGCAACCCGTTGCTCTGTGTGTGTGTGTGTGTGTGTGTGTGTGTGTGTGTGTGCGCGTTCCTGAAAACACAAGCACATAGGACGGACTAGAAACACTAGGAAATATACAAGGACCAAAATGTAATACACATTGGGTAAAAAAGTAGTACTAGATTATCCAGGAGAGAACTTTTTAACAGCAGCGATTATTAAAGAGTCGAAGTTCCTTTTACAATAAAAGCTAGGCTAAATGGGTAATAAGCAGAGAATGGTCTAATGTGATAAGGAAGAGCAATTCAACACTGTGAGCCTCTTTTTCAAGCTAAACAATTATCCATGTCTGTTTAAAGCCTCCAAATGCAGCGTTTAACAATGAGGCCATCTATCCTTCGCTTAACACTGCAACATAACGAAGCGCAAAACAGTGTTAAATTTAATTGTGACCTCTACGACTGCAAAACACATAACGCTAAAACACTGAAAGTATACACACTTAACCCAAATAGCCAGAGGGTCTCATACTTTCTCAATTATCTCCCAAATCCTGACAAAAAAAAAATCCATCTTTTGAAGATTGCATAAGCATTTTCCATCTCCCTTAAATTACACCACTTTACACCCCGATACCATGTGATAAATCTCACACTGCTTACCAACCCGGCATTACAAAAT
This sequence comes from Esox niger, assembly GCA_016801105.1. Taxonomy (NCBI): domain Eukaryota; kingdom Metazoa; phylum Chordata; class Actinopteri; order Esociformes; family Esocidae; genus Esox; species Esox niger. Next base: position 9,545 of record JACXGJ010013072.1, on the reverse strand, counting down.
GTTGCTTTAATCATTAGCTGCTAGACAACGTGTAGCACTGGAAGCCTGTTCATCAACATGTAGCCCGAATAGCAGGCTTGTGCCCAGGAGACGGGCGCGGGGGGAGACGGGCGATAGGGGGGAGAGGGGCGATAGGAACACGTGGGACTACCGCTCTGAAAAGGAGCCGGTACAAAAGTACCTTGAAGAAACCAATTATGCACTGACGATGGGGACAAAGGAGATGTACTAAACAGTAGCGCCTAACAGAATGAATACTAGAACCTAATGAAACCCTACAGTATGTGCGCGTGTGCACGTGCCTGCGCGCGCACACGCGTCTGAGAAAGAGAGAGAGTTCGGCGCCATCGCCTCCACAACACGGCCTCTCAGAGGAATAAGTTTCCTCAACTTTTCTCCCCTTTTCTAGCGTAATTAGCATGCAGTTCTCAATTTTGGAGCTTAATTAGGTGTAGATAACCTTGGATTTCCAGTAATGAAAACCGGAGGGCTACCGTGATGAAGCCATCATCTTTATAATTAAGATACCTGTATCAATTGTATACAGCCTCTTAAATATTTACACCACTTAGACGCAGGCTAACCAGGTTGTTGGGGAAGAATGCCCTGCAGACATGGCAGCACTGAGCCACCTCCACACAAAGCCAGGGGCCCCTTAGTTTGAATAGAAATGATATTCTGGAAGAGGGAGAGCGAGACGCCCAGGTAGGTTCCTCAGCCGTGGCAGCCCGGGCCTGTTCTGAGGAGAAGCAAGGTTATGCAAATCCTCCGTCAGATTGAGTGCAAGGCTGAGTAGGTTACTGACAGGCTGAAGAGTACACAACATGTCCTCCTCAGGACAGCCACACAGCCAGCGCGCAGACTGTCACACGGAGAGGAAGAGGGAGCGAGGGGGAGACGCACACAAGGCGGAGAGAGGCGGGAGAGCAAAGCAAGTGGGAGAGAGAGACCACTGGGGGAATATTAAAAACCAAACACACCCGGACTCTGGAATGGAGGAACCCCAAACAGTGTCTCTGACGCTGGTTGTAAACACGTTTCGGAGGGAAAGTTATTTCCGATGTTGTTGTGCATGTGTTGCCATATGCCAACACAGAAGTTTGAAACACTCCGCTTTAATGCTACAGAGTTCGAAGGACGATGTGCCATGTTATTTTTAACCACCCTGAATGCAATAATGGGCCAATCATTAATCAATCACCATATATTCAATAGTAGATAGTGCTAAGACAACATATCAAATGATGAACCAGAGACATGGAGAGGATCACAACTATGTGAATGTCTACAGGGACAAATTGAGCTACAATTTAAGAATGTTTCTCAACGTAGATTTGCACAGAGTTTGGAGATCTCATCATCTAGATTACATAATATCATTAAAAGATTCAGAGGATCCAGAGAAATCTCTGTATGCAGGGGACAAGGCCGGAAACCAATATTGGATGGCCCTGATCTTCGGGACCTCAGGCAGCACTGCGTTAAAACAGACACTATTCTGCAGTGGAAATCACTGGACGGCCTCAGGAACAAGTCCGTAACCATTGTCTGTGAGAACAGAACGTCACTGCATCCACAAATGACCGTTAAAACTCTACCATGCAAAGAAACCATACATAAACAGGATCCAGAACCACCGTCACCTCTGGGCCCGAGTGGAAAGTGGAAAACGGACTTATGGTCAGACGAATCAAATTATGAAATAATTTAGCCATGTCGCCATGTCCTCCGGACAAAAGAGGAGAGGGACCGTTCGGCATCTTATCAGCGCACAGTTGAAAAGCCAGCATCTGTGATGGTATGGGGAGTACATTAGTGCACATGGCATGGGTGACTTACACACCTGTGAAGGCACCATTAATGATTAACAATACATACAGGTTTTGGAGCAACATATGCTGCCATCCAGACAACACATTTTTCAGGGAAGGCCTTGCTTATATCAGCAAGACAATGCCAGTCCCCATTCTGCACGTATTACAACAGCATGGCTCCATAGTAAAAGAGTCTGGGTGCTAAATGGCCTGCCTGAAGTCCAGACCTGTCTGCCATTGAAAACATTTGGCCATTATGAAATGAAAAATACCACAAAGGAAACCCCAAACTGTTGAGCAGCTGGAATCCTATATCAAGCAAGAATGAAAAGACATTTCACTCTCAAAACAATAACAATTGGTCTCCTCAGTTCCCAAATGCTTATTAAATATTGTTAAACAAAGAGGTGATGCAACACAGTGGTAAAACACCCCTGTCCCAAAACATTTTAAAGTTATCGCTGGCATCAAATTCAAAATGGGCATGTATTTTTCAAAAAATAATAACATTTCTTAGTTTAAACATATGATATGTTGTCTTGGTAAAAATGTCTATTAAATATAGGGATAAATGATGTGCACATTATTGCATTCTGTTTTTATTTGTATTTTACGCAGTGCACCAAAGTTTTTGGAAACAGGGTTGTATATTTAAATACATGCACCAGAACACGCTATCAGCACAGACACTCCATACATAACTTGCATACTTGAATCAGAAGACGTCATTGTCAGTCCATGCTATCATGCATGTTCATATTTAGAAGACTGTGTTGCATAATCGGAGGACAAAAAAAACATTATTTTGTATGACTCTGAGAGTTGCGACCCGATAAAGGGAAATTACAGCTGAGACCCAGATATAAGCAGTGTTAAAAAATATTTAGAGAAAAAACATTTAGAAACAGAAATATGAAGCACACAAAAATAATGCAACCAGGTTTCAAAAAGCTCATATTTCAAGCATAGCATGGTTAACGTGACCACTAATCAGCCTTACGGACATACCAAGACCCGTGGTTCCCGACCCAATTTCAGAATGGTTGTTGACAGTCAAGTCCCAAACATCCAGGCGTTTACATTTAAGTCATGTAGCAGAAGCTCATATCTAGAGGTGTTAACACATTTCAAACAGAAGAATCTGCATGACCTACGTTCGTTGAAAGTGTACTGGAACTCTTCAAGCGTCTTGGGAAAATTGAGGGGAGGTTCGTCCTTCTTCATGAGCTCGTCTAAGTCGATCCTGGACAACAAGTCTAGAGCAGGGGTACGGAGTGTCAAAGGAATCTGTGTTAGCCACATGTTACAGTAGAGAAAGGTGAAAATAATTAGCATTTTATTTTATTTATTATCGCTGTAAAATAAAATTATTCAAAATATGACGGCACATCTCCCAAGTGTCGATACCCATAGTCTGTCGACTTAAATACAGGTTTTAACACACTTTTGATAGTTTTAATTAAGAATTGCCAGGGCAAAGTTTGAATGCAACTTTCTCTTCAATGTCAGTAGTGAGGGGGTTTGAAACACGTTTGAAGATAATGTAGGTCTTGAATGTCTTGGCATTCGGGTCCAAAAAAAATCTAATCTAAGGACTTCTGAGAAAATATGACACATTTTATTTTAGTAGATCACCATATCCAGAGGCTTCACACATCATACTGAAAGCATGAATTTTAGTACCTATAGTACTAGACCATATATTTTTCTTGGGGAAAGAGGGAATGACTGCGACCAATTGGAAGCTGGGGATGATTAGATGGAGTGTTCGATACACAATGACCCAATGTCTTGTGGTTAGTTAAACCACCTGTGCCAAGCAAGTGGACCTCATCAGTTGCTTGACCATGTCAGTAACTTCTCAAATGTTTGTGTTTAAGCGCAACATAAAAGTTCTAGCAGTGAACAACCACTGAAGGCATAACACAGAAGTGTCTAAAGAACTCAAGCAGGCTACAGAGGTTGATGCAATCACACAAAGCACACATGGGATGTCCTGAGCCACAAGTGCCCATCAATACATTTGCTGATCTTATTTATTTTAGGAAGAGTGTATTCCTTAAAGAGTGAACACAAGAAGCATAACAAGCCTCACACTGGCTACTATTTGAAGGTAGGTAAAAAAAGAAACAGACGCCAGATAAAAAAATTGACCAGAACTCCCGGGTCCACATTGGTACTCTTATGATCAGTGCCACGGGACCTGCAGAGCATCCGTTTAACATCCCATCCAAAACAGCACCCTTCACAAGGAAAATCCCCCTTCACTGCCCTGGGTCATTCAGGCAGGATTTAAACTGAAAGGCCTCCAACTGGCCCTTCAATACCACTCCAGCAGCATCTGGTCTCCCATACAGTGACCCACCAGCACCAACCTAAATTAGCTACAGAGGCCAGTTAGCAGTGGGATGCAGGGTACTAGAGAAGGTCCCTTCAAATCAGAAAAGGTCCTGTCAAAAAGTGACAGAACTCAAATGGATTGAACCATGGACGACTTCTCTGCAGACAAAAACAATGCAATCAGCAGTTTGGATTATGAAATGGGAGTTTGCGCCAATAGAGATTATGTTCAAGGTATTACAAACCAAGCCTAAACCTGCATTCAACGAAGTGGAAAAGCAGAACAAACTAGCTCACCTTTCAGTGCTGTGGTTTTCTCCTTTTCTTCTTGGCCGGAAATGTGGGCCATGATTATCCACAAAATTAACAATGTAAAAACACAGGGTCGAGACTGCATGGATCTTCTGTTCTAGTGTCTCACTGCAGGCATGGTAGAGAATAAAAAAAAATGTAGGCCCACTTAGTTACGCATATACCGTAATAATTCACAATTGTCCTTAATTTTCCAATAAACTGTATGCATTTTAGAAAGCAAAAATGTAAAGTTAAAAGCTAGTTAGTTAAGGTTCTGTAAAAGTAAGTTAAATTGCATGACCGGTGGCTCCTTAGCTACTGAAAAAGGAAGATAAACAATGACGCTAGCAGATAAACAAGACCCGCAGAATGCGCAAGTGCTGCACATGCAAGTCTGCATATTCTACAATATGCCGCTTTCATTGTTAGCTAGCTAAATAATTTAACTTGCTATCAACAATTCCTAAAACACCTGCCATATAGCTGACCGTGTACTACAATAATTGCAAAACGGGACAAATGACAGTAATGTAACGAAGACATTCAGGAAGGCACCACAAGCTGGCTAAATTAACGTTAGCTAGCTAAACTAGCCTGGGAAAAAAGTGCACACGTGAAGGCACTTTAACGTGGGAAGCTTTGGTTTCACACGTGTGCATGGCAGAAGTTACCGTGAATTACTACTTCATTTAACAATTAGTATTTTTGAATCACATACCATCACTACAGACGAATGTCCAAATAAATATCAAGCTAGAGTTCCTTGCTTTCTTCAAATTTACATAACAGGAAGGATGCTTTGATATGGACGCTTCCGGGTTACCGAGACAACCGACTGGAAAAAATATTTAAAGGGACCGCTCCACGTTGCTTTACAATTCAAGAACGAGTTGCAGCAATCGGTGCGATCCACTTTTCCTCGCTCACAACCTATTCCCGCCGCTCACTAGTTCACAGCTCATTCCTGCAGTAATCTTTTCAATACTAAGCAGTTTTCATCCTAACAAAAAATACATCAAAAAGTGATGGTCAATTTACTGTTTCAAAAAGCTTTTACAGTTTAATATGTTCTGTGACATCAATGACCCATCCCGGAAAAGCATGCTATCCAGGCATAATCCCATTATCCTTAGCGCAATAGGGCATTTCAATTGCTGCCTTTCTATTTGACTGGTGTTTTGTATAAAAAGCATATCACTTGTCAACAGTGAAAATGTGTAAAAATAAATAAATAATTGAATTGAAAAGTGAGTGTTTAGGAGACAAGCCCAAATCAAAGATTTAATTCTCTCCTTACAAAAGTGAAGCCCATAACTTTGTAAATCTTAAAAATGTTGTGCCTTAAATTCTTACTTAAACTTACATGTTTAAATAATGTTCTCATGTTAGATGTACAGCAAACTGTTTCAAATGAATCATAGGAATAGTTTGACAGCATTTTGCTGTTGTTGTTATTCTATTTGTAGCTTATTATCATAGCATGCCTATTACGGATCACACATTTGATTGAAACTATTTATAATAACCAAAAACAGCAACATATCCCTGTTATAGTTGAAACATCCTGTGGCTATACCTGGTTGATAATGTATTGGCTGGGAATTTCTATTATGTGATGTGGTAAAAGCATGAGGAAAAGATGGATCCTGTTCATTTTCATGTTTAATTCTACTTTCTGTCTCGTCTCATAAAATAAGAAAATACAGAAACTCTGGTGGGGAGTTGGGGGGCCGGGTGTTTCACAAATCACAAATAACAAACTTCACTCTCAGTACACAATGTCTGACTGATGCTACACGCTGGGACACATTCTGGTGACATTCGGCAATCATAACATATCTTCCCTCTAAATCAGAGTTTTTGAAGTTAGTTTGTGGGAACCGGGAGAAAATATGCTGACACCAATGTCTTTACACAAGCTGCTTCAACAATTCAACAACCTCAGTGATCACATAGTCTCTGTAAACAGATCTTCTCCGCCAAACCAACTCCAATTCAAAACCCTGCCCTGTGGAAAGGCACCAAAGACAAGAAATCCTACTGAGGCAGCTTAAATAAGGAGAAAGTGATTCTGGGTACACCCATATGATATCAAACACACACACACACACACAAACACACACACACACGCACGCACGCACGCACACACTTCTCCTTTTAGCTCTCCAACCCTGCTAACACTTTACAATGTTCCTCATTTTAACACAAAGGGGTTTTGGAGGAAGGCGTGTTGAATGGAATGCAGTGGTTTTAATTGATGATGTTTGCCACTGTCTCCTGCTCTTCTGGGGCTGCCTGGCTGACTCCAGGGGGGGTTCCGGATCCAGGGCTTCTGTTAAAGTAGGCTTTCTGTAGCTCCTCCACAAGAGTGGTCTCTTCATCTTCCAGAGCCGCACCATCCTGCATCTCCCACCTGGAAAACATACAGATATGCACAGCACTTAGCAAGTTACCAGAGATTTCTACCCATTCTGGAACACACACGTCGGAGCTCCGTCTGACGAAGAAACGGGTACACACACACACACACACACACACACACATCTCCCTCAGATTCTGCCAGGTTCAGCACAGAGATGAAGTGGAGAATACCCCAATGCCCACACCACACCACAGAGTGCTCTCTGGCAGACTTACAGTATGAACTGAAAATCGAGCTACGCTGAGAAGTAATGTGGGAATGTGTCTCGGTGTTTCAATGTGTACATGTCAGATTCAGAGCTATCACTGCCAGCCTGTCGATAGATCTCCATGTTTTACACGCGGGCATGAGAGTGGGGGCTCCCAAAAGACGTTCTAGGAAAATATCAACACGGTGGAAAATGAGACAGACGATGTTGAAATACTGATATGGAGTGCGCAGGCACTGGTGACTCCCCTCCATCACCAGTGGCTGTACTCCCAGCTTCTGGACCACTTGATGTGGACAGCACAGTAGCACAACACAGTGGCCATCTCCTAACAGGCAGCTGGGATCACTGGTGGTCTGAAAAGTTTCTTTTTCTTTCTCTGTACCCTTCCTCACCCATCCTCCTCACTCCTTGTCCGCCGTCACCGCCTCCTTTGTCGCCCCCCCCCACTTCCCCCTCCCTCCCTCCTTTCCACTCTATCTCCACTCCTCCATCTCCCACTTACCCTCCTCTGTCATCTGAGAGGATTTAATGGGAAGGTGTTATAGTGAAGAGACAGTCATCTTTGAGCTGCGTCGGTTATTGTCTATAGGTGGATTCCACCGCAAGCCGGCATGTTTTTCCATCCACTGGGAACGCTTTCCAGCTGTAAATTACCGCATTTTGGTCGCAGTCTCTGTACACCTACGTTCTCCGTATCATCAAAGGGGCGAAGGTAAAGTTATTGTAGACGTGCGAGCGGGAGATTTTCGACCGTCATGTGACACGCCCCGTGCACACCCGAGGAGCAGGCCCCTCCACGCAAGCCCTTTGATAGAGTTTCTGCCTCAGTCATTGTGTGTATCTGGCCAAATCAGACACCCTCTTTCTCTTCTCCTCCAGGACTGTCACCATGGTAATTACCGTCTATACGGGGAGGATTTGTTTATGTAAATATGTGCATTTGATGCATGGGCCCCTTCGCACATGTCCGCTTCCCTCTCTCTGCCTCTTTTATTCAGTCTCCCGCTCTCTATCACCAAGGCAGTGAACTGTCACCTGATAGACATACCAACAGGGTGGGGGGGGGTTAAGTCAGGCTCTTCTTATGACAACTCTATAGCTGAAAGAAGACACTGCACTAACACCACTAAGTTAGACAGGATGGGGGGCTGGGGAATAGAGATGGGGGGGGCCAACAGGTCGAACTGCACTACACAGTTCAATAAAAATACAATCACTTCATTTTTTCTCCTTTATTGCTATGATTTGAAACCCCATAAACAAATAATGGGAACACGAAAAACATAATATTTACAAATGTCACAGATGTGCAAAATGAACGGGGGGGGACGGAGGAACGGAAGGATGGGGGGGGCAGGCGGGAGTAGGGGAGGAATGCAGGAAGAAACGGTAAAGGTTTTCAATGTTTAATTTTCAAATAGGATTAAGCAGAATGACATTTAGCTGAAGGTTACTGGCTGAGCAGAGCGACGCATTGTCTTAGCTGATATTGATATTCAGGAAGTGGTCCGCTTGTCACTGGGACAAACAGAGTTGATGAATGAGACGCCTTTCCGCAGGAAGGTGTTAAGTGCAAATTTGTAAGAGAAAAGAGAGAGAGAACGAGAGGGAGGGAGAGAGAGGGAAAGGTCTAACATAGCAACACTTGCCATGTATATCTAAGCTTCCTTATACTACAGACTCTACATTGTCCGGTGCAGTTTCACATTGCTAATGCCAACTGTGCCAGACCGTGACAGAGAAGCCTCCTAATCTTGACTGAGGGTAATTTAGCTCTCTCAGTACACATCAACAATAGGTAGTTCTATCACGTGGCTAAATTAAGCATGTGAAACAAAAACAATGTTATTTACAAATTTAGCCTCAACTGAAATTGACAATAACTTCACAGCATCCTCATTTTAGAAATTTCCCTGGAATTTACATCTTAATAAAGGCGGACTGACTTATAATTCGTAGCGGCTTGGCTCATTTCTCATGCATTAATGCTATACTTGCTGACTGGGCGGTTTCTCCGAATACAGAATAGGACACACATATTAAGACTCGTATATTTACTGGATTGATGTCACAGGAGATTGTTTTAAAAAAAGAAGCCATAACCCTGATATATTTCAATGGCAATGTATGGGCGCAGTATATGAACCGTGTCAGAATTTTGTCTGGCTGCATTGATACACAGAGATGGTATTGATAGTTAACCTTCATTTCAATGTAAGTCACTTAGAATTAAAGCCATGCTCAGTAAATTACCATCCTACAGAATCTTCTCAAGAACACAGTCTAAAGATATGTGGTGTTTATAACAGCACTCTACTGGACACAGTCTAAAGGTAGGGCTATGTGGTGGTTATAACAGCACTCTACTGGACACAGTCTAAAGATAGGGCTATGTGGTGGTTATAACAGCACTCTACTGGACACGGTCTAAAGATAGGGCTATGTGGTGGTTATAACAGCACTC
>JACXGJ010013071.1:0-16950 GCA_016801105.1 Esox niger | reverse complement strand
GTGTCTATTATCTCTCCGTGACACTGTGTCTATTATATCTCCATGACCCTGTGTCTATTATATCTCCATGACACTGTGTCTATTATCTCTCCATGACCCAGTGTCTATTATCTCTCCATGACCCAGTGTCTATTATCTCTCCATGACAATGTGTCTATTATCTCTCCATGACCCAGTGTCTATTATCTCTCCGTGACACTGTGTCTATTATATCTCCATGACCCTGTGTCTATTATATCTCCATGACACTGTGTCTATTATCTCTCCATGACCCAGTGTCTATTATCTCTCCATGACCCAGTGTCTATTATCTCTCCATGACAATGTGTCTATTATCTCTCCATGACCCAGTGTCATACATTCAATATATATATTATCTCCAATGATCTGAATGTTTTTTCTAAAATGTCTGTCTGTTGTTTTTATCTGTCTACCTTTCTCTTGGTCTCTCTTCTCTGTCTCTGAATCTTTCTCAGTAATGGAGGAGGTCGCAGTGGAACATTCTGTGCCATAAGCATTGTGTGTGAGATGTTACAGCATCAACGCTCTGTAGACGTTTTCCACGCTGTCAAAACATTGAGGAACAACAAACCCAACATGGTGGACCTACTGGTAAATAACTTATGTGTCTTTATCTTACTGCTAATAACCTTCTCAGTCGTTTAATTCTAAATATGACCTTCTCATCCATTTAACACTAACTATCACCTTCTCATCCATTTAACACTAACTATCACCTTCTCATCTATTTAACACTATCACCTTCTCAACCATTTAATACTATCACCTTCTCAACCATTTAATACTATCACCTTCTCAACCATTTAATACTATCACCTTCTCAACCATTTTACACTATCACCTTCTCAACCATTTAACACTATCACCTTCTCATCCATTTAACACTATCACCTTCTCAACCATTTAACACTATCACCTTCTCAACCATTTAACACTATCACCTTCTCAACCATGTATCACCTTCTCAACCATTTAACACTATCACCTTCTCATCCATTTAACACTATCACCTTCTCATCCATTTAACACTATCACCTTCTCATCCATTTAACACTATCACCTTCTCATCCATTTAACACTATCACCTTCTCATCCATTTAACACTATCACCTTCTCATCCATTTAACACTATCACCTTCTCAACCATTTAACACTATCACCTTCTCAACCACTTTAAATGTTCCATTCTGATCCATTATATTTACATAATCAACTCTTAATCCTGTCCAATGAAGATCCACTGAATGTCTCAGATAAATTGGATCACTGACGAAGGCTGCTGGATCTTTTGTGCTTTTGTTTTGCAGGACCAGTACAAGTTCTGCTACGAGGTTTCTCTGGAGTACCTCAACTCTGGATAATCCAGACCTGAAACCTGACGGACAGCCAGAACCCTGGCCCACTGGACACTCTGACTCTGGAAAAGACTGCAGCACAGACGGACGGACCTGTGCCATCGGAAATGAAACAATGTGAACAAGACGCCCCCCATACACACACACACACACACACACACACACACATTCAAACCCACACTGCCCCCACGTACCCTGTGTCCAGCCTCATGGAAGGGCGGGGGTGTGTACACCCTGTATGTATTCCAGTGTTTGTGTTGACTCTGTTTGCGGTCCTGGAGGGTTTCCGAAGCACAATGTTTTACACTGAAGGGACTGTCCTGTTATCTGACCCTTTGACCCATGACCACCACACCATAACCCTTGACCCCTTGACCACGTCAGATTCCTGCTACATGTAAATATACTCGCAAAAAAGGGGGATTCTAATTCGGGTCTAGACGTGTAGCACCTCCGTGATCACTACAGTGTGTAGGGGTTAGGGGAGGAGGAGTTAGGAAAGGAGTTAGGAGACAAAGGGTCTTGGTGAGCTTAGTGGGGCTCGAGCAGGGGTTGGAAAATGTACTAGTTTAGTTGTTTTGTTCTGAACGCAGCTTTTCTTTTCTTTCTTTCGTTACTCTCAATTGTTTGTCTGCGTTAGTGGGGGAAAACCGTGATTTGTTAGCTAAGTTCTGTCGCCTGAGTGGAACAACAATCAAATAAGACCTGTTTGCATCTAGGAAGTATATTTTAAATATTCTGGTGGAGGGCTGGTTCATAAGTGTCAAAGGGATTTCCATCTTTTAGTATATTATGTTATTATTATTATTATTATTATACTTTTTTTCTTAACACAGTGTTTATTTTTTTTAACACAAGGGATATATTTTTTTTCTTCATTTAGTTTGAGGTGTCGATTAAATATTAATTTGTTACATGATGAGAATGACACAGCAGTAGGCTTTTTGCAAATGTTCTAAAATCCATCTAGTGGGAAAACACCTTTCTCACAGCAAACCACGAGGTTTCAAGGGACCGAAATATCTGTTGGAATGTTTCAAAGATGGAGGACCTGAAGATGCTGACACTGTTATGAACTAAGATGTACAGGTTTTAAACACTTTAATGGGTAAAACTCTGTCAATGTTAATTATGCTACATTTTATTTGTCAAAAATGACTATTTAGTATTTCATTTTTTTTTTATTTAACTTTTTTATGCATACATGTTTGGAGGGTTGTGCCTTGGCGTTAAAACCCCTCAAGATCTCCCAGGACATTTTGAAGTGTCCCGTTGTGAAACTTGAGAGCAACGTTATCATTAGATAGCTTTGGAGAAGTGTCTCTATTCTGAAGCACAGAGGGAGTGGTCTGAGGGATGGAGGGTGTGGTCTGATGGGCAGCAGGTGTGGTCTGAGCGATAGAGGGTGTGGTCTGAGAGGGGAAGTTATCTAGGGGAAAGAGGGTTTGATCTGATATGTACTATGTTGTGTTTTTTTCAGTGAGACGGGGACAGAATATCAGAAACATTGATGGACGTTATAAACCAGTTCCCAAGTTTTTCAAAATAACGTTTCTGTTCCAGAACACTAGAAATAACTTTTCTATCATGTTCCTTAAAATATGTAATAGATATTTTGCGTTCTTTCTGTTTTGTTCCCTGAACCAGTTCCAACCCCTTGGACTGACGTCTGGTACTATGGTTGTTTATATGCCTTTATATCCTCATCAGAAGACAACAACAAAAAGTTTCAGTATTTTTCCATCTCTCTTGGAATGCAAACTATTCTGTCTGTAACGTAGCGTGTTCATTTTATATCTCTCAGTCTCAGAATCACGTTTACTCAGAATTTAAATGATAACATTGTGATCCTCAAACAGGAAGTTAAATTGCCTAAATGTTGCTAAATGTCCTGTAAAATATGAATTACAGATTTACTATCATTTTTGGTTTTTAATCATGGCTTCTGGCATGGGATGGAGTTTGAACAAATCAAATAAACATTTAGGGTCCGGTTTCACAGATTCAGGTTAAGTTTAGCCCTGGGATGGGGATCTCCATTGGTCTTGATGTTTTTAGTCCAGGACTGGGCTGAATCTGTGTCCATGGACCCAGGATGACCCCATTCCAGACAATGGGTTAGTAGAGAGAAGACTGGCGGTCATAATCCTGTTTCTATAGGCACAATCTACCCACTTATGTTTGCCCCTGCCTGATTCAAAGGATCCAAAGCTTTATTTGCACTCCCATTTTGTTTTTCTTGATGTGCATATTGTAAATATCTCTGTACATTATTTATTTGCGGTCTGTTATGTAATAATGTTTTGGTGAATGGCAGTTGAAGTGACAATCATCTTTTCTGGGTTTGTTGTTTTGATTGTGTTGTTGTGAGCTTTTCTTTTTATTCATATTGTATGAAGGATGAGTTCCACTGTAAAAACCTATAAATGTCCCTAAAAATGAGTGGTGGCCCTGGTGTTTTTTTTGCTGTTTCTTGTGCTGTATTATCAAACTACATGCTCTGGGATGCAGGAAACATTCTGGTTAACAGCTCATTTGGGTTGCTGCATCCAAACCGAAGTCTGTTCCTCAGGCATTGACAGTTAACCCTGATTGAAGATCTGTTGTTTAATCTTTGATAGTTAACCCTGATTGAAGATCTGTTTGGTTGTTGACAGAAAACCCTGATTGAAGATCTGTTTGGTTGTTGACAGATAACCCTAATTGCTTGGGGGGTGCCCAATGTGGCTGACCACCAAACTTCTCCAATTTAGAGGGGCGGTTTAAAGTGGCAGTAGTTAAGATGTCTGTTCAGTTGTTAAGTAAACAAATGGAATACTCAAATGTTTGATGGATATACTGGTTATGCATAGTTTTTTTATAGTTATACTGGTTTTGCTTTGGTGGTTATACCCAAAAAATTTACTGGTGAAATTCTGTATAAATTAATTGAATTTTTATTTGTTTTGCCAGTAAGAGGATTGTGTTTTACTTGTTTAAAATTATGTTATTGTACCATAAATTGTACTTGTGAAATGTGATATTATTGCAACATGTTTCGACGTTCTAGCAAATTGCTATACTGGTGAGATATGATTTTATAGCAACATGCTTTACTGGTGAGATATGACGTTATAGCATATTGCTATACTGGTGAGATATGATGTTATAACAAAATGTTATACTGGTGAGATATGACGTTCTAGCAAATTGCTATACTGGTGAGATATGATGTTATGACAAAATGTTATACTGGTGAGATATGACGTTATAGCAAATTGCTATACTGGTGAGATATGATGTTATAACAAAATGTTATACTGGTGAGATATGACGTTATAGCAAATTGCTATACTGGTGAGATATGATGTAATGACAAAATGTTATACTGGTGAGATATGACGTTATAGCAAATTGCTATACTGGTGAGATATGATGTTATAGCAACATGCTTTGATTAGTTAAACTATGAGTGTGTCATGTTACTACCAGGCTGGAAGGATGCCCATCTACAATCAACCTGTCTGGTCCTGCTGAAGCAGTCCTCCTCTTCTTTGGCCGGATCATCAAAGCTGCAACGGCTGTAGATTTCCTCCCTCCCTCTACTCAACACAGCCACAGACACATTCCCTCCACCCCTATTTGGTGGGCTTCTCTCTTGTCTTTATAAATACAGATGGTCGTCCTGTCAGCATTTCCCCTGGGTCTCAGGTCCACTCAGCAGAGCTGTAGAACAAGGGGCAGGATTCCACTAGAGTCCTCGGGACAGCATACTTGTAATATCTACGGGACATAGAGTGTGAGCTAGCTGGAGAATCTCTCAGTCTCTTTTTATGCGTCGGTCTTCTTGGCTGTCGTCTCATCCACTGACTTCAGCTAATGTTGTTCTGTTGTCTCTGGCTGTGCAGCAGGTCCGTCCGATCATGTACATCATTCTATAGCCTAGGATCAGTGTGGCTAACAGGCAGCAACTTCTTCAATGTCGCCCATGTAGTTAACGCATTCTCCATCTCTCCTAAGAGAGAATCTCATCCTCCCCGAGGCCTTGGCTGTCTTTTGGGTCACCCATTTATTCATTTAGCTAGTTTGCTCCTGTCACCTCCCACTGTGGGCGTCTGTTGTACCGGGTACAGAATTCGACAGGGCTCCCTGGCAAAGCATCAGTGTGAATGACGGAACCACAGCATCACAGCAGGACATCATCTCATCTCGTCCAATTCAGGAAGTCCCCAGCTGGTCAGCACCGCAGGCAGGCTCTGAAACGACTACGCCAGGGGTGTGTCCATATTTCACTCAGGGACCCTAAGGATACTGGAGGGAAGTGGAGAGACGAGCCGATGGGAAGGGGGGTGGGTAGACAGAGGGGCTAGTGTAGTGAGGGAGACGGTCTGAGTATGTGTTCATAT
Source organism: Esox niger (assembly GCA_016801105.1). Classification (NCBI taxonomy): domain Eukaryota; kingdom Metazoa; phylum Chordata; class Actinopteri; order Esociformes; family Esocidae; genus Esox; species Esox niger. Next base: position 11,189 of record JACXGJ010013071.1, on the reverse strand, counting down.
TTCATCGCTCTGCTCATTAAATTATTTCTTCACACCGGGGGGTATTCAACGTCTCACCTGTCCTGCCTTGACCCAAATCGTTTGTTCCAACGATCCGAATTAAGAAAAAAATGATGTAATCATTAATGTATTTTAGTACCTATCCCATGCCTAGGGCCCTTTTTGGATCCCGACCCACAGTTTAAGAAGCCCTCCTCTACGCACACGAACTGTGGCAGACAAGGAGGACAGATGACAGAGGGGTTGGGAGAGGGCCTGGAGAAGTGTGGTGTTGATGTGGGACCTGGCTTGAACTGCTGGGGACTTCCCTAACAGATGTTGTCTGGGCCTACAGCCAGATGCGCGCACACAATGTTTGAAATGCATGAGATCACATTAATGACACCAAGACAGACAGACGAAATAGCAGGCCGACAGACTGAGAGACGGGAGAGAGGCCTGAGTGAAAATACAATAACAATGCCAGTCATGTTTCATTCAGGTATCTACCTGCCATGTTGGCCACCATCATTTTAATGACGTTTTGAGCGCATTATGTGACTCTGTAATGACATATGTCCACTAGGTGACTCTGTAATGACATGTGTCCACTAGTTGACTCTGTAATGACATATGTCCACTAGTTGACTCTGTAATGACATATGTCCACTAGGTGACTCTGTAATGACATATGTCCACTAGGTGACTCTGTAATGACATGTGTCCACTAGTTGACTCTGTAATGACATATGTCCACTAGGTGACTCTGTAATGACATATGTCCACTAGTTGACTCTGTAATGACATATGTCCACTAGGTGACTCTAATGACATTTTTTGCCCCCTAGGTGACTCTGTAATTACATAGTGTGACTTGGTGACTGTAATGATGTACATTGGGGAGAACAAGTATTTGATACACTGCTGATTTTGCAGGTTTTCCTACTTACAAAGGATTTGTAGGTCTGTAATTTTTACCATAGGTACACTTCAACTGTGAGAAATGGAATCTAAAACGAAAAGAATCCAACAAATCACATTGTATGATTTTTAAATAATGAATTTGCTTTTTATTGCATGACATGAGTATTTGATCACCTACCAACCAGTAAGAATTCCGGCTCTCACAGACCTGTTAGTTTTTCTAAGTAGGAAAACCTGCAAAATCACCAGTGTATCAAATACTTGTTCTCCCCACTGTATGTCCACTGGGTGACTGTAATGATGTATGTCTTAATGATGTATGTCCACTGGGTGACTGTAATGATGTATGTCTTAATGACGTATGTCCACTGGGTGACTGTAATGATGTATGTCCACTGGGTGACTGTAATGATGTATGTCCACTGGGTGACTGTAAGGATGTATGTCTTAATGACGTATGTCCACTGGGTGACTGTAATGATGTATGTCCACTGGGTGACTGTAATGATGTATGTCCAATGGGTGACTGTAATGATGTATGTCCAATGGGTGACTGTAAGGATGTATGTCTTAATGACGTATGTCCACTGGGTGACTGTAATGATGTATGTCCACTGGGTGACTGTAATGATGTATGTCCACTGGGTGACTGTAAGGATGTATGTCTTAATGACGTATGTCCACTGGGTGACTAATGACATTTGATGTCCACTAGGTGACTGTAATGACCTTTTATGTCCACTGGGCCAGTGGTTCTTATCTCCAGGCATTGGGACCCAGTCTACTGCTGGTTTTCTATTCTAGCTCATAGTTAATTGCATTCATCTGGTGTGCCAGGTCTAAGTGTGTCAATGTTGAGAGGGCTAGAATGAAAACCAGCAGTACTTTGGGTCCCGAGGCCTGTAGTTGAGAACCACTGCACTTGGTGACTCCGTAACTATATTATATGTCCCCTAGGTGACTCTGTCACGATGTTTAGTTAAGCCCAAAAGCATGCATACCCATGCCAAATTTTGAGCTATAGGGAATTTTTATTTGACCAATAGGTTTGTTCTGGCTGGAAATGGCATTACACGTTTTGTGTAGTAACGTTATTAATTTGCTACTCCAGCGCAATGTCTTACTGTGTTTTGTCACTTGTTTATGTCATTTCCAGCCAGAAGAAACCTATTTCAAATAAAAATGCACTATAGCTGAACATTTGGGATGGATATAAATACTTAGGCTTAACTGTATGTACACTAGATGAATGTAATGACATTTTATGTCCACTAGGTGACTCAGTAACTACATTATGTGTCCACTAGGAGTCGCTGTAATGACATTGTATGTCCACTAGGTGACTCAGTAACTACATTATGTGTCCACTAGGAGTCACTGTAATGACATATGTCCACAACATTTATTCATCAGTGGCAGAATTTCTAGTGGTAAAATGAAAAGGATGCAGCCTTGGATGATAGCATCAAGACACGCATTCATCTCTCAAGTGAACAATAGTAGACAATGGCAATCAAAATGCCACTCTAACTTCCTGTTGCTAAGATTTAGTTCACTAAACTTCTGTTCACCCAATAAAACCAGGACTAAGAAACATTGTATTGTATACAATCAAAGTCTGTTTTTATGTTTGTAAAAAATAAATATAGATGTTTTAGCACTTTCTAAAGTCAACCAAAGGGAAAGTGAGTGTAGCGAGTACGCAATAAGGTGACTTAATTTCCAACTGGTGTTGCTGTAATTTTAGCTAAATTCCACAAGGTGGAAGCAAATGACCAATATCAGCTTGAACTTTGCATTAGGAGTGACGTATTTGCCGGACCGCGTAAGCATAGCCGTACAAGAAGCGCTCAATGTCTGACTGATTGGGTGACTACCGGTGGTTAAATAGTGTATTTGTCACGTCCCCGCCTCCGCGAACACGCAGAGGCGGGCGCTCGCGTCCCTGAGCTGCAAGCGCGCACCTGTTCCCAATCACTGTTCACACACCTGTTCCCACTCACCTCATCACCGACCGTATTTATACAGCTCCCTGCCAGATCATTGGACTCTGCTCGCATGCCATATCGCGCACATTGCAAACCTTCGTTTCGCTTTTCTGTGTATCGACCGATCGCCCATCCCCGACTACTCTGCCTGCCACCTGCCTGTACCTTAGCCACTTGTTCGTGAGTCGCCTCACTGCCCGTCCCTGGCTACTCCCCTGCTACTTCCCCTTTCCTTCCAACTCCGCTGGGTGTTGTGATGGACGATATGCAACCGACACGTTTAACATCAAAACTCTGTCTTGAAATGCTGCTCTCGCCCAGGAAGAGCAATTTTGAGTAAGGACAATAAAAGCATATTTCTCTCTCCCAACTAATCGGCTTGAGAGAACTTGGTGAAGAAAAACGTTAACTACACGAAAAAAAGGGAAAAAAAGATGACGTTGATTGACAAATGTGGAAGTAGTATAGAGATTCTCTAACTCTAAGAACACCACCGATGTTCTTAGAGTTGTAAACAGAAAATGAGGATGTTACACCAGTCTATGCTACTGTGGGGCTTCGATTGGTGTATGCTACTGTGTGAGCAGTCTACTAACACAGTTCACCGCCAGCCGAGTCTGCTACTGCGGCGATATTTTTTCCGGACTGAGTGCAGTTTATGTTGCCATGGACAAACAAGTAGTATGCATATTTTCCCCACCTTCGATGTTAATGTAGTTGTGAACAGCCAATTTTCGTTTGTCTGTTTTTAAGTTCAACTGTTTCTATAGATCAACGGAACATAGTGACCAGAAACCAAATGAGTTTTTTTACAATCGAAAGACGGTAATTGTTTAAATTTTGGGTCTGTATAGCTACTAGCTAGCCATCTACAGTAATCCTTTTCTAATTCAACTAGGTAATGTACATTTTTGATATGGAGATGGTGTTCCATACACTCGGTTTCGGATTAGCACATGAACAGAGTATCGGCCAATTCTCACACCAAAGCTGGCTTCGACCCATAAATAGCTGCTCTCTGTACACCCTCCCATGTTCACCACAATCACTCCAACTCGCGGCCTGGCCAAGCCAGGCTTGTCTTACTTTTTCTTGTCGTTAACAGTGCCTATTGTATCAACCACATTAAAGTAATACCTCCAATTACTCACGATACCCCATTTAAAACAGATGAAAAGGAACATATATAATTTACTCCTCAAAATCATGAAAAGCCCTTGTCCCCTCAGAGAGCTTGGGTTCAGGTCACGCCCCCAAGCTTGGGAACCCCTGGACCAAATGGCTGTAATGACAGATGTCCACTAGAGGCTATATTACGTCATAGTATATGTCCACTAGATGGCACTGTAGTGACAGCGTATAGCCACTTGGTGACACTGTGAGATTACATAGGAGAGGTTGAAATATTTTCACTGTTATTCTTCAGCTGTGTTTCATCTGTGCACCATTTCTGTTTATCTGTGTGTGTTTGCAATAGTGTGCATGTGTGATCCAATTTCACAACATGTTTGTTGTAAAAAAAAATCTGTTCCCATATACCTATTTTGTTCGCTATCTTTTTAATCTTTATCCTTTTCTCTCCATCTCTCTCCATCTCGCTTATCTTTCTCTCGATCTTTCTGTCTCTCACTTTTCTCTCTCTTCCCTCCTCCCTCTGCCTGTTTATATCTACAAAAAACAGAGCTGCTGGTAAATCTCATTCGTTTCCGACAGGAAATAGACTTGATAACATCACATGCTCCTGAGAGAGGTCCTTCTGGGTTACCGTGCAACGGTATTTATTTGTTCAGCTGAAACAAGGTCAATGTTCTCTCTGGAATATGGAATTTAGTTTTTGTATGTTTGAATAGGTTTGAGTAGATACGGGGCTCAATCAATCCCATATTGCATTAGTTACACAGTAGCTCTTATTTTCAACGGTCTAATGAACACAGACTGGTCTTGGAACAAAACACTTTCAGCCTGGCTTCCCTGTCACAGGTTTTTAAATATTTTTTAGAATTTTAAGTTAGTGAGCAAGAAATGAATATTGTAAGTGCTCTGCATGGTGGGTTTGATTGAACAGCAAATACTAAACCCTAACCCTACTAAACCAAACCAGTAATCCACTAAACTTTACCATTTACCCACTAACCCAACCTACTAATCGACTAAACCAAACAATTAACCAACTAACTCAACCCACTAGTCCACTAAAACAATTTACCCACTAACCCAAGCCAGTTCCCCTCTGTTTTGTTATTGCCACCCTCTAATCAGGGTCTTGTTTGGATCTGGGACACCAGGTGGGTGCAATTAATGATGATGATGATGATGATGATGATGATGGCTGAGGTCCCTGGTTAGGGGACTGACTGGAATCCCTCTGCACTATCACACCCTGATCAGCTTCAGAGGAACCAACAACACACTTCAATCACCTTAACCAAGCAGGTGCATCTGTTCAGGTCAATCAGATCCATCTATTACCATGCACACACACACACACGTGATACACAAATACACGTGACGCACACAATCAAACACACATGCTCAGTAGGTGTTGCGTTGGTTCAGTCTCAGGTGGGACTTTCTACATCGGCTATAATCTTTGTTTTAAAATGTCATCAGACAATCTTTCTGGTTTGGGTGCAGCTTATAAGAGCCTGTGTGTTCGGACTGGAACCTCCCGCTGTGTTTTGGCCCAGGGAGACAGAGAAGAATCGATGAAACAGGAAGTTCCCCTGAAGAGTTCTCACAGCGGGGAGAAATCCATATCATATCTCTCTGTTCATGCATGAAGCAGGCAAAAGGACTGACCATGTAACTGACCTAAAGAGTTACAAAATCACAGCTCCTGGTCCGGTCCGTGGGCTGTAGCCCCCCAGGAGAAGTACCAGAGTCACTGCATTCCAGTGTGAGCTGGACCTTCATAACATCCCATGAATAGCAGCAGCCCCAAAACCTGACCTGTACTCACTTAGGAAAGAAAACATACCCGCCAAGAACCAGTGCTCTAATGTCCACCAACACCCCCACAGAAGACTCCCTCTCATCACTGCTTCCATGTACATCTGCAGTGAAAGCCCTGTTAATTACACAGTGTCTGTCCGCAGTGCTGTTCTCTGGGAGCACTGGCAGCCTCTCAGAGAGCCTCAGTCAACACAGATTGTTACCTTCTCCACTAGCGTGTACAGACTGACAGGTCTGTCAGTGGTTACCTTCTCCACTAGCGTGTACAGACTGACATGTCTGTCAGTGGTTACCTTCTCCACTAGTGTGTACAGACTGACAGGTCTGTAAGTGGTTACCTTCTCCACTAGCGTGTACAGACTGACATGTCTGTCAGTGGTTACCTTCTCCACTAGCGTGTACAGACTGACAGGTCTGTCAGTGGTTACCTTCTCCACTAGCGTGTACAGACTGACAGGTCTGTAAGTGGTTACCTTCTCCACTAGCGTGTACAGACTGACAGGTCTGTCAGTGGTTACCGTCTTCACTAGGGTGTACAGATTGACAGGTCTGTGTTTCGGGAGCTCTGGTCATACTGATGATGGTTTCAGTCAGCTGTCCGAACCCTTGTTGACATTCAATATTTATAATGAAGTACCGTTCAGAGCCACAATCTGGAGTCCCTTTTTTACTGCCAGTCAGTGAGTGAGTGAGTGAATGACTAAGTTGTAACCAAGCAAAAGAGGGAGTGAGCCACTAAGAAACTGACAGACTGATTGATTCTGTCTGATCCAAAGCCTCTAACCGAAATAGAAGACTGGTCCACTGAGGACTGACCCAGAGACCTAATTGGATAAGCACCACGGGTCAACTTGTCATCATAGTCAATCTCAAAATGCAGTGGCCGCAGGTTGCCGTGGCAGCAACATGGTTCTGTTGCCATAGTAGCTCTGTAGAACCCTTCTGCCTGTCAGCTAGCATTATCCAGTGAGGCAGAGAGGGACTATAGGAGTGAGGTTGAGAGAAGACAGGGACTACAGGGGTGAGGTAGAGAGAGGACAGGGACTACAGGGGTGAGGTAGAGAGAGGACAGGGACTACAGGGGTGAGGTAGAGAGAGGACAGGGACTACAGGGGTGAGGTAGAGAGAAGACTGCAGGGGTGAGGTAGAGAGAGGACAGGGACTACAGGGGTGAAGTAGAGAGAGGACAGGGACTACAGGGGTGAGGTAGAGAGAGGACAGGGACTACAGGGGTGAGGTAGAGAGAGGACAGGGACTACAGGGGTGAGGTTGAGAGAGGACAGGGACTACGGGGTGAGGTAGAGAGAGGACAGGGGCTACAGCGGTGAGGTAGAGAGAGGACAGGGACTACGGGGTGAGGTAGAGAGAGGACAGGGGCTACAGCGGTGAGGTAGAGAGAGACAACTCATTCTGTCCAGGCACATCAGTGGTGGAACAGGCTTCACACGAAGCTAGAAATGCAGAGTCCATCTCGAGCTTCCCATGAAACCTCTGAAACTGTTTCTTTTATTGCAAATCAATGACTGCTTTCTTGGAACATATAAGGTCTGAGATCCAATGCTTTAGGCATTATAGGTAGAGACTCAGACTTTAACAACAAAATGCCTTTGTCTATTAAATGAATGAAGAAGGAACGTTTTAGGAAATGACTCGACACATATTATCAGGAACCCACCACTGTACTTGATAGGTGAAAAAGCTGACTGTTGTTGACCCAATGGAACACCAAAAACATTACAAAACGGTCCATATTCATTTTCCCTTGTCATTAACACTTTCTCTGTGTGCATGTTGTTGTAGCACTGTACATCTGTACATAGCTAATAACATAATATCTGAAATGGTATATAGTATTTTTTATATATAATTTGCCTTTCTTCCACTATTTTCATTATATTCCACCTGTTTGACAATGCTGGCAAATGTTTCTCATGCCGATAAAACCCTTTAAATAAAGTGAATTAAAAGAGAGGGAGAACGAGATAAACCCATCAGCGATACAGAGAGACACAATAGAGGAGCACTGATAACCTAATGTAAACCTTACCGGCTGGCCCCATTTTTACCCAAAGGGCCGAGTGTTTCTGCTGCATGACATGTCTTCATCTGTTTCCATGGAGACCAGGATGGCGTGCTGCTCTATGTATGTACTAAAGACTCACTGCTTTCTCAGCAGAGACACTCCTAAACCTACCTCTAAACCTAATGTTATTCCTAAACCTACCTCTAAACCTAATGTTATCCCTAAACCTACCTCTAAACCTAATGTTATCCCTAAACCTACCTATAAACCAAATGTTATTCCTAAACCTACCTCTAAACCTAATGTTATTCCTAAACTTACCTCTTAACCTAATGTTATCCCTAAACCTAACTCAGACCTTGACTCTAATCAAGAACTTGACGCATGACAAAAACAGACATGAACGCACAAACACACGGACACATGCCACACACACATACATACACATGCTTACACACCTACAACTGTTTTTCAGGGCTGAGGTAGCGTGACATGTTATCACCATTTGAAGCCATGTTCACTGTCCGTTTTTTTCAACCACTTTGACTATGATTTCCAAAGCTCTCTATTCCAGTACTTTGGATTCAAGCAGATTTAATGTGTGTGTTTGCTCTGCATTTTGTACATAGTCCCTTCACTTTAGGGTACAAAAAGTATTTTGAAAACTGGCTTGAGGACCTAATAAAAGTCAATGCAAGTCAAGCTGGTGTTAATGAGATGTATAAATCAGAATAATTACTTTAGAGACATTGCAAATATCCTAAAGAGAGACTAAATCAACAGTTTAATACAAAGAAAGGCCACTACAGCGGGAACCAAACTGAGTTTTGAAGAAGCAGTCCAACAGAGAAGGGACTGTCCATGAGGCAGGCATAGACATGTTTTAACGAGCAACATACACCGAAGACTGCACCAGCTTGAAGAGTGGATAAACCCAAGATGGAAACACTGAGAAGCCCACTGACCAGAACAGCCTGATTACACTTAGCTGAAAAATACCTGAATGATCTTGAAGTTTTATGGATAGATTAGACAAAAATGAACCTGTACCAGACTGATGAAAAGAGGAAAGAGTGGAGAAAGAAAGGAACAGCTCAAGATCCCCAGCACACCACCTGATCTGTGGCACGTGATCTAGATATGTGCCATTATGGCATTATGGCTGCCACTGGAACCAGCTCACTTGTCTTCATTGATGAGGTGTACATCTGGTCTGCTCAGATACATGCAAAGACACTGGGATGGAGTTATTCAGGACCAAACCGTGGATTCTTCTTCTTACTGAATCTGAATCCAGTTGAACATGCCTTTTATTTGCTGAAGAAAGGGATAAAGGTATAACTGACAGGGACTGACAACTGCTGCAGTACAGACCTGGCAGACTTGGCCGAGCATCACATGGGAAGACAGCGTCTGTTGACGTCTAGCAATCGTCCCATGCAATTGATATTTGAACAAGTAGTAAAACCATTTTTTATTGTACATAATAAATACTTTGGTACCCTAAAATTGGGGGACAATGTACCAAAGATTCCGTCATTTTGAAATGTTTCAACCAATATGGACAACGACACCATAAGAATAGAACTTTCTGCATTTTGGACCCCGGTCACGGTAGGTTTTCAAATCTAAGGTTCTGGAATACAGAGTCCAAACTAAAATGCTTACTGTCCAAACATCTTTGGAGTTCACTCTCTGTCACACTGTTTCTAATCATCTCTGGCAACTCAGGAGGAACACTTTAGGCCTCAAGCAATCATTGACGTGGTAAAAATATCTCACTCTTCAAACATCCAGCCAGTCACATTAGATGTCTTTGTATGTTCCACCCTTCAGCAAAAACAGGCTGTCAGTACAAATTACACATCACCATCGGTGTCAGGATCATCTTCTGGATTCTCATCTTCAGATTTAGAAGCACCTTGATTCACTAAGTACACACACACACATCATGTCTGACTGGAGCTACTGGTTTAGCTTGGTGTAGAGTGCATTGCAGAGGAGGGTTAAGAGAATACATCCTTGCAGCGCTCCGTTGCTGAGTGATCAAAAAGAGGTGATCCGTGGTTCACTAGTTGGTCCTTCTTGGTTGACTGTATGATGACCCACTGGCTGATGGAGCTGGACACGTTCAGCTGGGCCAGATTGTCTTGGAGGTAGTTAGGCGGCCTTGGTGTAAAGCACTGAACAAAAAATCCATGAACAGCAGCCTTGCATGGGAGTTATCATTGGGCTGTCGTGGCCCCCTGGATGGCGTTGTGTCAAACCAAGTTTGTAGCTTGGGCTCCACACCAGTCAGCAGTGGCTCGCCATGAATACTAGTGATAACAAATGCCTATCGGGGAAGCAGGCTTTACATACCTTCACTGTATGCTATGTTTGTAATAGATGTTAGTTGAATCCATGTCACTGTAGTGCCCCAATATTGTGGTACGAATAAAAAATACTTTGTTGGTGGAAACTGCCTCCCCAAGTATACAATAGATAGCTGCTTTGGCTGACTCAGAAACAACGCTACTTGTTTGATTGTGCTGTTAAACGGAACGCCCGTGTTACAGACTGACCTGAGCTCGCGACTGACACCGTAAAAGTACTGTAGAGCCCGGTAGACGACAGAGATCAGCAAAGAGAAAAGTTCAGAACTTGCCAAATCCCACAGAGGCAGGTAGATACCATAGAACACAATGACCCGGTGAGGCCAGCCAGTGTTGGACAGATGAGATACTTAAGGACCCACGGGTCAGTAGCACTAGTGAGCCTGTCCAGTAGTCTGATCCCTCTGTAGGGAAGGTCTGTGACACTCTGTTTGATGTGAGTGCATGTGGCTGTGGTCGGGAGTACCACACTGTGTAGGGAGCAGGGGGGCATTTGGAACTTCACCACGGCAAACGGCCCCTTAGAGGTTATGAACAACAGACACTCCTCGCTTCAGTGGAAAACACACGAGGATCCATCACTGCCTTCCGCTCCCTCTCACACAGCGTGCGTGCATGCGTGCGTGTGCACGTTGTGTGCGTGTGCTTTGCGTGCCTGTGTGTGAGCGTGGGTGCGTGTGCATGTTGTGTGCGTGTGCGTTGCGTGCGTGTGTGTGTGTGTGCATGTTGCGTGCGTGCATGTGTGTGTGTATATGGCGGGTGGAAAGTGACTTTAACAAGCTATAGAAACGACCTAACGTGTATACAACCGCGAATGCGACCGCGTATGCGTCTATACGCGTATGCAACCGTGTATACGTGTATACGTGTAAGCACCCAGGTATAGGCGCTTCTATACACGTTTAGGTGTAGCGTCAGTATACGCGCTCAGACGACTGCTTCAGTCGA
>JACXGJ010013070.1:0-16890 GCA_016801105.1 Esox niger | reverse complement strand
TATAAGTATATATGCAGTTCAAATGTAGAACCCCCAATGAAATGTAAGAAAAATCATAGGCAAGGCAAACTCAATGTTGTTGAACATATCCATATGTGGGAATGTACGTTGACACCCTAAAAAAATGTTTCTTGAAGACTAGTTGTTTATTATTACTACTGGCTTAACATTGTAAACACAGGCAATGTTTGTACTTAACCTTTTGCATTTGGCAAACAGCAGGCATGGACTTTGCGGGACAAGCATCGTCAGTAGAATCGTTGCTGCACTTCCAATGTAGATCCTCGAAAGATATTCATGATGAAGATCGTAATACATATCCATATGAGTGAATGTACATAGAAGCTGATAGATTATGTTAACATGTATAATAATTCTATACTAGGAAAACATGCTCATGATAGTTAAAAGAGGTAATAAGGAACTTAACATGTATATAGCTAACAGCTTTAATGGTGTTTAAAGGACTAGCATCGTCAGTATAAGCATATGTGCAATCACAATCTAGTTCCACCAAACAAATGTATACAAGTCAAGCTCAAAGTCGTCAATCACATGGGAGGCAATGATCACTGAGATCGTCAGAACATGTTACCGCGTAGACGAGTGCTGTAAAATCCCAACCGGCTCAAGGATGTAAACCCAGGTAATTTTATTACTTATCTTGTTACACGTGGTCAAGAGCTGGCATATTGTCCACAGGACAAGCATTGTCAGTCTAAGTGCAGCTGCACTTCCAATGTAGATAACTATTTTCTTGGGGAAGCGTGTCAAAATCTTAAAACGCATACTACATACTATAAGTAGATACTTTGCAGATGATGGTGAAGCACCTGCTGTTTAATACATCGATTGGGATACACTACCTCATTCTAATATTGCTATTTACAGTGCATTATATAAGTATTTGATACATCAGAAAAGCAGAACTTAATATTTGGCACAGAAAACTTTGTTTGCAATTACAGACATCATATGTTTCCTGTAGTTCTTGACCAGGTTTGTACACACTGCAGCAAGGATTTTGGCCCACTCCTCCATACAGACCTTCACCAGATCCTTCAGGTTTCAGGGCTGTCACTGGGCAATACGGATTTTCAGCTCCCTCCAAAGTTGTTCTATTGCGTTCAGGTCTGGAGACTGGCTAAGCCACTCCAGGACCTTGAGAAGCTTCAACTCCTAAGTTGCCCTGGCTGTTTGTTTTGGGTCATTGTCATGCTGGAAGACCCAGCCAAGACCCATCTTCAATGCTCTTACTGAGGGAAGGAGGTTTTTGGCCAAGAAGAACTAGTAGAATACTTATATCATGCAACAAAATGCAAAATAATTATAAAAAAATTATACAATGTGATTTTCTGGATTTTTGTTTTAGATTCCACAGTTGAAGTGTACCTATGATAAAAATTACAGACCTCGACATGCTTTGTAAGTAGGAAAACCTGCAAAATAAGCAGTGTATGAAATACTTGTTCTCCCCACTGTACATTAGACAATGTTTTCATTTTTTCCACTTCACCTCAAGTTTGAGTATATCGCTAGATACCGCTTGAGCTAGGTGTTGAACGGACTAACGTTTCTTATCAAGTTTACTTTCAACACACTAGCATCTATAGACATTCCTACCTGCAGAAACGCATTTCAAGGAGGTGGCTTCACCCGGTTACGTTTAACCTACCCACGCATAGTCGGACATTTCTGATGATGTAGTCCTTCTCCAATACTGGCTTACTAGCCTACTATAGACTAAAAAGTACGTACTTCGCCAAGTATCTAGTATGCAATTCGTATTTCTGCACAAAACTCTCATTCGCTCTCAAATTATTCTGATTTCCGGGATATTGTATGTAACTTACAGGCGTGATATTAAAATGCTGGAGACTCCTGGAACTTCCGGGAGAGTTGGGATGTTTGCATCTATGAACAGTATGGCTTTTGTCACTGGCGGTTATTAGCTTATTAACCAGTAATCGGCCTACTAGTATCTTACTACTTGGAATGGTCATAATAATTGCGCAATTGCTAACGAGACTGAAGACGAACTTTACACTGCCAAAGCTATTTAATTTCATGGCACAAAAACGTTCGCTTTTCTTTCATTCGCGAATGAAAGTAATGAAATACCAATCAATATAGGTATCAAAATATCCCAAGTCAAGCGCGGCTACTAACCTTATTCGATCGTGGTGGTCCAATTTATCTTCATTTTACTTTGGCTAGTTAGTCTCGTACTTAAAGGACTAGCAACGTCAGTATTTTTAATCTACCCTACACACCGATATCTAAATCATAGACTCGTCGTTAAACTTTCCTTGGTGGATAACAATGCTTCTTGGTCTCTTGTAGTGCTGGTATTGGTTTTATAAAAGCAGCATACAATAAATATATCGGAAAAATGTTACCTAGGAAAACGTCACAATGAAGGCGAGTGTGTCATAATGTGGCGTGAGCGCGTTGAGCGTATCGCTGTATGTCTCCATCTTATATTCGCACTGAACGAGACTTGGATATAGATTTCAGTTTTTATGGAAATGTTTTACAAAGCCTTATTGAATTAAATGGGTACCTGGCTATTCAACTTATGTCTCTCATTGTTTCGCCATTTAGCTTAGCTTTAAGTTGCTATAAACTTTTAATAATCTTACGCTTTTTTATTCAACACATTCAGTCGAGGCGTGGCGTCATTTAAAGGTGGTTGAACGGCAAATGTCAAATAAATAGCTGTTCAAGATGTAGGGTTACCTTTTAGGTTTGTTCCTTTGTCTTCAGGCCTACATTGTTTGAGTTAATCTGAAAATATTAAACTCAACGGGCATCAAGTACATGGAAAAAACCTTTCTTCCATATATCCTACCACCCATGGACAAACCTATAGCTGTGGCTTTGTAGTAGGTTAGGTTACCTTCCTGCACAGCAGTGTGTGCAAAAAGACAACAGGTAATGTCTGTCAACAGTTAATGCTTATCAACGGGCTTCTACTCTAAATCTACCCATGTTACAATAACATTAAAAAGCTGTTACTACAGCTTTCCTGTTCATTCTTTTACTTCTAGGCCTATAGAACCATTAATAAATAGTGAGAACAGGATCGATTAGCTTACCAAGAACAATCTTCATGGTTCATCAAGCATGCCGGAACACTGGCATCCAAAATGTGTGAGAATATAACAACATTTAACTATTTTACATGTTGCAATGTAGTTTGCATTGTAAACAGTGCTAGGGATACTAAACCAAAAGTTTTCTGTAAAACGTACATATACACTGAGTGTAAATGGTAAGAAATCAAATGGCGTTTTATAATGTCTATAAACTTTACCCTGCACCAGGTTATTTCAGAATAAAACATGGTTGCAATTACTTAGGCGGCTGAAACATGGCCATAACTGGATTTTCCAAAATGGCAATAACTCAGTGTCATTAAAATAATGTGTTCTCCAATATTATGAAAAATATAACACAAATGGCTCTGTGCTGTTATCATTGCAAAGGGATGGTGCACAACATACTGAAGATAAATGGGGCCAATAATTTGACTATTGTTTTTTAGGTAGAACACATTACCATGATGTTGAAAATTATTTTTCAACATCAAGTAGAAGGCCTTTTTATTCTAAATGCCTGAAACATTACGTATACCCAACAACCCTGTCAGCAACTCATGTCTCTGTGTTCAGGGGCAGTAATGAATGGAATGTCAGATAGGTACTACTCATAGTCTCCATGTGTGGAAGACTAGGCCTTGGGCCTAGCAGAAACCTCTAGAAGTCTCCCTTTTGGGGGAACATCTTAATAACAGCAGTGGGGCTCCTGCTCCTTGTATTATATTCCTTATGGGGAGAGTGGAGTTTGCAAAAGCACCTGTTAGGGTGGGAGACATGAGTGGGCCCAAGCGCACGACACCAGACACGTTCAGGTATTCTCAGAAAGGTATTTAATGGTGACAGGAGTGGAAGGACTGAGGTAGGGCAAGAGCGGGAGGGCTGGGCAGGCAGGCAGGCCGAGGCAGACAGGGCAGCGGGTAGGCAGAGCAGGTGGGCTGGCAGGCAGGAACAGGTGTTGGAGGACTGGGTAAGGTGGGTCTTGGACCAGAGGGAAAAACAAGGTTAGCAGGGACAATTGAAATAGGACTACTCACGTCAGGTTTGTAGAGGCCTTGAACGTTACTACCAAGTAGTGTATAACAGCGATCTAGCGCCGGGCGGACAGAACCTGTCCCGGACTTAGAGGAGGCGGATGTGGAGGGCGTGACAGCACCAATAGTAACATGCCCCTGCTGTCATGTGTGAGCTTTCACTAAGTTGTCTGGGCAACCGACATTCCATGATTACCAATGTCTCCTGGATCTTTGTCTGTATGCAACCTTGCATTCTCTAGGCTACATCATGGCAACAAAAATGATTTGTATGTAAAGGTAGGAAAGAATATGACGTTGAACCTCCGCAATGAAAAATTCAGAACAACTGTCATGACCTACTACATGCTACATTACGCTAGCACACGTGATTATATCTGGTAAAATAGTCTCATGGTTTAAAAGGTTAAACAATTGTGTTTAGAATGAAAAATCCACATAGTCTAATGTTAAGCAGACATGCGGTGTCCCATGAGGACTGATTTTTTTATCCAATATAGTTATAGCCTTAAAAAGGGGGTTATACAGCTAAAGCGAGTTTACTCCCCACAATAAATTAGATGTGGTATTTCAAATGCTGAATTGAGTCTTGTTAAATAATATAGTTTCTCTTATAATACTCTTGATAATACTTGTGTTTTTTTTAAACAGACGCCTGATACTGGTTAATGGAGTTTATATTCTAAGATGTTAAATTGACCAGTGAACAAATAGGGTATAGATGTAACAGTGTTTAAAGCCTACGTTGAGTGTCTTTTGGATTTGATTCTGGTGACGTCATACATCTGTTTTCTGTCTCCATCGCCATTCTTAAGGGTTTTCTTAATTTCCACCCTAATGTTGAGTTTCTGTTTAGATAATGATAAGCACATTTTTACAAACAGCTAAAAATATTAGATGAGTTGGACACTAAATCAAAATCTTCAGTTAACAAACGATGTCAGCTAAATTGAACGGATAGTCTGAGGACCATGTCAGATTTTTAATATGTGAGAATTTAAATTCCTTGTACTTAAAAAAAACATTTGTCCTTTATGGCCTAAAAGCAACTGGGTAAGGTCCTGAACTCCAGGAAGGGGGGCAGACCCCCTGGGATGGCCTCTATCTGCTTTTCCCATTAAGAGTAGCCTATTACTAAGGGTTCAATTCAAGTGTTCAGACTGGTCTCAACTATGGTAATTTCACCAACACAAACATATTCAGTTTTGGTATAATGAAACATTAAGAGAAAGCTAAATATATTTTCCTCTCAGTAGCTTTAATGTTGAAATGTATGGTTTTCAAACCTGGAGTGATTTCCCTAAAATCTAGGAGGTCCATCAAGACAAGTTTGAGTGCCATGAGGTAGTTTGGCTGTTGTCCTGTAAAAATGCTAAATTTGTGTGCTGTAGCTATGCTTATATAGTTGCCCTAGTGGTTGCAGTGGGTACACCATCCTTTAACATACTTCACCGTCCTACACCATCCTTTACCATACTTCACCGTCCTACACCATCCTTTACCATACTTCACTGTCCTACACCATCCTTTACCATACTTCACTGTCCTACACCATCCTTTACCATACTTCACCGTCCTACACTGTCTTAAACCATCCTTCACAGCCTTTCACCGCTCTACACCATCCTTTACCATACTTCACTGTCCTACACCATCCTTTAACATACCTCACCGTCCTACACTGTATTAAAACATCCTTCACAGCCCTTCACCGTCCTACACCATCCTTTACCATAGTTCACCGTCTTACACTGTCTTAAACCATCCTTTACAGCCCTTCACTCTCCTACACCATCCTTTACCATACTTCACCGTCCTACACCATCCTTTACCATAGTTCACCGTCTTACACTGTCTTAAACCATCCTTCACAGCCCTTCACTGGCCTTCACTGTCAATGACCATCCTTCTCTGCCCTTCACCATCCTTCCCTGTCCTTTACCGTCCTTCACCATCCATCACTGTGAACACCATCCATCATTGATGTCGGCCAGACTGAAAACCAAGAGGGGAGAAGGTTTCTTACCAAGATTCTTCACATACAATCTGATATGTAGTCTGTTCACTGAAATATATTTGGCAAAAATAAACTGGTGGTTTTTATTCTAGTTGGACGAAATGGCTTTCGGCCTACTGAATTCTGGTTGGTATATGATAGCCTGGTATATACCATGGGTATGACATCAAATATGTTTTTATTCTTGTAACTGAACGTGTAACAACTTTATAATAGCAGTAAAGTATGTTGAGGATTTGCACTGTATTGTCAATATACCACAGCTAATTACTACATCTAGGCACTCCACAATGCGTTGTGCAGAAGAGCAGCTCTTCTGCACAATTAATACAAATATACATTCAGTAAACAGTTTAAGTACACTGAGATAATACTGAGACAGACTTGTCTGCCTCCACTACATACTGACTTTTTTAGTAGAGTGTTGGAAACTTTACAAGGGGCTGATGGCCCATGTTGACATTAAGCGCCAGCTAATTGCAAAGCTCTATCGGGTTGAGCTCTGGCCTATGTGCCACCCTTGAACTGAAATTAAATATTTCTTTTTATCTAAAACCCCAACTGTTCATGATTGCATGCCAACTAGATCTGACATGCCTGCCATCAACAATCATATTGTCATAAGGACAATTTGGACATTAAATCCTACCTTCCGCCTTTATATAGCAAGCCATGCCTACGCGACAGTCCTGTAGGAGCAAGTCATCTTTGTGTAACCAGATGGTGTACCCTCAGCTTCAGCTAGTACAGGGGAATAAAGCTGTACAGACGAATTCATTAGAACCTTAGGCTTTTGAGCCCAGTATCCACCATCTTCCCTAACCATTCACTTCCTCCCTACTCCTCTCACTGCTACGCATGCATGCTGGCTAGACAGGTGTCCCTGGTTTTCCATTTTCAGACCGTCTTCGTTGATGCTGTTGCAATAGAAATGATGCTCCAGCGTGACAAGCAGAGCCCTGTGGTCTTTAGCCATTACCGCATGGTGGCCACAAGTCACAGACGGAGCAGAGAGGAGGAAAAGAGCAGGGTGATGAAATTGAGCAAGGAGGAGCAGGGAGCTGAAATGAAGCAGAGAAAACAGGGTTGTGTTTCATTGGTTGGTTGAGGTCTCAACAAGACAAAAAACGAAAGATATGCTCTAGCCAACACAGTGTCATATTCAGAGCATAACTATTGTGAACACAGATTTATCAAGCATTTTCATTTTCATTTGAGAGTACTTTGAGAGCGAGCTGTGGATGGTGTACCTGCCAACACGTCAAACTCTGAGACGGGCCTTCCCTCGAGATGTACAGAAACACTGAGCCATGGAGGCTCTCCCAATAGGCCTCATTCACGAAAAAACTCTTAGATAAAGGGTGAGAGATGGGGAGAGGTTGAGAGATGAGGAGAGGCTGAAAGATGGAGAGGGTGAAAGAGATGGGGAGAGGGATGAGAAAGGGTGACTATATGGGAGAAAAGGGGACAGAGGGTGAGAAAGTTGGAGAGAGGAGGTAAGAATAGGAAAGGGGTGGGGTGTTCTACGTTTTGACCACTCGTGCTGAAAGTGGCTGGTCCCCAAAATATTCAGCACCATGTCATGCGTGTAGATATGTGACCCATGTCAACTGTACCTCTCACTTTCAAACATGGAATTTCATGGTTGATATGACGGTGACTCCCCCAACTAAAGTTCAACTGCATCGTCACTATGTCTCTATGGTCTAAACAGAGCCAAAAGCATTTGATTGAAAATCAGCCATCCTCTAATAACATGTGTCTGTGGTAGTTAACCTGAAGAAAGGTTTAATATTTTTGCCTGTTGAAGTGGTAGAGGAATTGTTGAATTGTCCCACTTCTCACTTCAGCCATGGGTTCATGGCTGGTGACAGCAGGCATCAGCACCTGCTTCATCTCTTTCTCATACTGGATTTTGAGCACACGCTCCTTGGTCTTCCTCAAAACTCTGCCTAAGAAATATATAAAATATTATATCAGTATTCATTCAGACCCCCTCACTTTCTCTAGATTTTGTTGTGGTATAGGAGACATCTGGGTAAGATAAGGTCGTAATATATGGACCGCGGATACTTCCAAAAATGTCTACAAAAAAAAATTCTCGATGAAGACTGCAGATTACTTTATTTATTGCTGCGTATTTTATTTCAAAGGTCCCAAGGCACTCCCAGTAATAAGTATGGCTATACCATAAACACTTATGAGTTATTTGCGTTGCTATGATACGTAGGGACCAGCACCACAATCCACGCGCGGAAGTTAACATTTGTTCATAATATACGCAATTGATGGCTAGCGATCTCTGGAAACGAGTCTAAGAAAATTTGGGTATTTAAAAACGAATGGACAGGAAAATATTTATTTACAGATGTCGCAGGTAAATCAACTTGGTTAAAAGGTAAAGCTAACGTCGCAGTTTTTAAAGAGTACAATTTGCAGAGGCACTTCCAGAGCAAGCATGCGGCCAATAAAAAAAAACGAATGCTAAAATTCAGCAAGCCCAAGTACACTGGTTCAGCAGAAATTACTCCTGACATCACCTCACTGTGTCATTGCCCCTACGAAGCTTTCGTGATCATAATGAGTTGTGTGAGTGGCCCTGAACGTTGATTTCTTTGGTCTAGGCTGCTGGAATAGCTGTCATTAAAATCAGTAGAACAAAACATTTTCTGTATGAAGTTAGATAACGGCGATGCTACCAACATTTGCATTGAGTAAATATCTTCAAAAGTGATTTCATGGACTTAAGGCTGCCCTAATTTCAGGTGTTAACAATATACCTTATGTTATATAGCCTGCCCTGTTAAGTAGAAAGTTAAGTTTTAAGGTAAATATGTGTTGCAACATTTCCGTTGAGTAATCGAAATCCCTTTTTAATAACCTTAAAAGGGGATTTCTTATGCCTTTGCCTGCCATAATAAGAGTTTTTTACAGAGTATAATACAAAAAAACATTGTTAAAGTAAATGAAGTTAGATCTCATGTTTTATGTATTCAGACTCTGTCACGACACTGTCACGGGTTCAGATGCATCCTGTGTCCTTGAGATGTCTTTAGTTGTAACAGTGGATGGGGTGAATTGTGACATTGAAAAAGGTGCATAAATCATGATATGCAACTGATAATTTAACTCTTTGAGACCATGAGAGAAACATTGCTATGTTTCTCATTAATTATTTTGGTAAAAATAACAATAACCATTAATAATAAAGTGGTTATTTTTTCCAAAATTATATTTCTCAACCAAACAAATTTAGGCTCAACTAAATTCCTGTATGTTTGTGTTGTGCGTGCATGTGTCTGATCATGTCTCTCTTTGTGTATGTCGGTGTGTGTGTTCCTGACACTAAATGTTTACTTCATCAGAGTCACAATGGTATTGCTGTCCTGGGATACAGCTTTGGTGGGCTAATAATCTAAGTTCCCAGCCCCGCAACCAGACCTCCTTGCACTTGTGCTCCATGAACACACAACATCTAACAAAAATGTCAGTTGCACTCAGAATTTGTTGTATGCTGTTACAACTAACCCTTACCCACAGCTATAAGCAAGTTTCCATTTTAGCTAATTGTTAAAACTTTAGCATTGCTAACTTACATCACATGTTCTCTAGACAGACTGGTTATTAACTTAATATAAGTGAATGGAACTACAAAGCAGTTAATGCCATCACATAAATAATTGAATAAAAAACAATTCCCTCTAATATAATTATTATCTTTCTTACCTGTTTTGCACAGGTTTTTGCTTGCCACATGAGGTTTCAGGGCTAAACCAACCCTGGTCTGCCCTACATTAGATATTTCAGTTATTTTTCAGTAAATTTGCACACAATTCAAAAATATTGTTTGCTTTGTCATTTTCGGATATTGCATTTAGACTGATTTGATTTTTTTTCAACATTTTAAATGAAGTCACAAAAAAGTGTAAATGAAGTGGTCTGAAACCGTTCTACTCTAACTTATTGCAAAACACACATGCACAACAAGAACGAGAGCAACCTTATGATGAATAAAGAAGATCGCCCTTTTGGAGGTGCACGTGCACTAATTCAGTGTATTACATTGCTGGTGACAGTGTAATACACGGCATGTGTACAGTACAGGCCCGGTGTACTACATTGCCAGACGCATCACCTATACACTTCAGGTCCAAACTCCCCCGAGTGAAAATATGATGTTTACTGGGAAAATTTGCATTCTATACTTCCCATATGTACGGGCAACGGGAAAGCCCATAATATACTTCAGTGCATCCTCCCTCAAGTCCAAATTTTGACATTTACTGGGCAAATGTACACGCTTTTATGCTAAAATGTGAACACCCAATGTGATTACCATGCACTTCGGTCAAAACTCTCCCAAGGGAAATGTTTTACGTTTACAAATAATTCAGTGCGTATAGGTTGTTCATTAAGCCAGGTATACATCCGGAGTGAGTGAAAGAAATAACTGGTTACATTGTGCTACACTGCAAGACTGCTGTAATTATCCAGTATATTACATTGCTGACGGCAGTGTAATATACGGCACATGTACAGTCCACATCCAGTGTACTACATTGCCAGTGGCAGCTTTTTACTCCGCATGTCTGTGATTATTCTGCATGTCAGCTTTCATTTCCTGGTATTCACATCTAGATGTGTTAAACAACTCAGGACAGACCACCCTTGGTTTGAACCCACCCACTTTTAAAGTGAGCAAAAGTAGTGGAACATATGACTGACAGATGTTTCTTGTTGCCCAGGTGTTGTCTTTTAGGTTGATTCTTCAAACATTAAATAGCTCTGCATGACTAGTCATGCAGAGTGTCCATCCTTGGTTTGAATCTATAAAGACTTGGTTTGAATCTATAAAGACTTCATTTCTTGTTAAAGAGGATAAACCAACATGAAGACCAGAAAGCTGAGAAAAGAAGGAAAACCGACCTGAGCCATTGGACAAACATTGGGCATAGCCAGCACAACAAATTGGAATGTCCTGAAAAAGAGAGAAACTACTGGTGTACTGAGCATAAGACGTCGAGCAGGTCGGCCAAGGAAAACAACAGTAGTTGATGACAGAAATAGAGTGAGAAAAATCCCAAAACCTCAGTAAATGTCATCACCAATGACCTCCAATACTTTTGGAGGGGACTGTATATCTAACTGCTTTGCAAAGACATTTAAAGAGCTAAAGCATCAAACACAATATTACTTTATATAAAATTATTAAATTGTAGGACTGTCCTTTTATTATTAGGTAATTAAAAGTTGATAACTTAGTAGAATAGCCAGAATTTACCAGGAGAAGCACGATGAAGCAGGGGATGGGAGTCAGAAGCATATGTGTGCTATAAACTACACTGGTCCAACTTATATTTCAATATGATTAAAGGAATGCCTGCTTTTAAAGTGTTCCCAACATGTATTTTTAGTCAACTACTAGCTAATTCAGCATTATTATGTTACAGCAACTAAGTCTAGTTCGGCAAAGTGCGAAAATCTCCAACTTTCAGAAGTCTCTTCTGAATGTCTCCAACAATGGCAGCTGTCCAAACTGGAGAGTGACGGTTAAGAAAATGGCTTGGTGAAAGATGCTTACACTTCAGACTAAGGTCATGCTATACCTCCTTGACACCAAGCCTTGTCACTCACATATGTTTTATTAGATATATATTTTAATGATACAATCAGTTTAACCAAATGTGTGGCTGATTGGTAGAGTACCCAACAAGAAATTAGCATTCAGAGCCAGAGAGTGGAGCTCAACGTAACACACATTGCATGTATGAGGTCCTGGTTGCTGTCCCCATCTTCCAGCTTGGAATTTTCTAACTTGAACAAATTAGATGTTTTATTTAAACTGTTGACATTGGTTTCAAAATGTGGAAGGGAACATGCATGGTTGGCCAAGTGGAAAACGAAAGATTGAGCATTCTTGTTCAGTATGTTCCATTCAGAAGTGTGAAAACTGTCAATTTTCCATTTTGTGAAACACCTACTTTCATTTTTTTAAAGGCAAAGTCTTTGAATGTGTGGAATAACAGAATATAAGCTGGAGACATACAGCTAGAATTGCTCGATTGTTATGACCATTCCAAATAGTAAGATATTAGTAGGCCTATAACTGGTTAATAAGTTAATAACGGCCAAAGCCATACTGTTCACAGATGCAGACATCCCAACTCTCCCAAAAGTTCCGTGAGTCTCCAGCATTTTAATATCGTTTCCCCGTCGCCTGCAAGTTATATACAATAGTCTGGAAATCAGAATTATTTGAGAGTGAATGAGAGTTATGTGCAGAAATATGAATTGCATACTACATACTTGGCGAAGTACGTACTTTTTAGTCTATAGTAGGCTAGTAAGCCAGTATTGGAGAAGGACTACATCGTCTGAAATGTCCGACTATGCAGGGCGTGTAAGTAGCCGGTGAAGCCAGCTCCCTGGAATGAGTTTCTACAGGTAGGGATGTCTATCTTGATAAGAAACATTAGTCAGTTCAACACCTAGCTTAAGTGGTATCTAGCTATATATTCAAACTTTTGTCCTGTAAACAATATGCCAGCTCTTGACCATGTGCCACAAGATAAGTAATAAAATTACCTGGGTTTACATTCTTGAGCCAGTTGTGATTGTATAGCACTAGTCTATGCGGTAACATGTTCTGACCGCCTCAGTGATCATTGCATCCCTTGTGTTTTGATGACTTGATTTGTATACATTTGTTTGGTGGTGAGAGGAAGTGGGCATAAGAAACTTAACACAATACAGATGTGCTGACTAACTCTGAACAAAGGACCATAGATATGACGTGTTGCCGATTACTGATGGGCCCCACACATCCTGTCCATACCTCCTGCTTGGAGTGGCACATGTGACTGTCACAGGATGGATAGGACCATTGACCATAGGATGGAACATATCATACAAGGGTCTTTTGTAGGATAAACCCTTCTTAGGGTATTTGTCTGTGTAATGGCTGGTTATGACCATTAACTGCCTCCTGTGTGTCCTGGTATAAAAGATTGTGTTGCATTTGTATTCATTGGAGAGAAAAAGAAAAGAACGATGGAAGGTTAACTTTGTTGCCTCATGCTGAATAAAGATGGGTCTCCCCTGACTTCTGGTAGCATACATTTTGTTTGTGGATATCAAATGGACAGAAACTGACAGGTGGTTGTCCGTCCCATCACATGCCAGCCGTTTGCCGAAGGCAACAAGTACTTTAAGTACCTCTGTTTAAAATCGTGAGCATGTTGTCACAGTACAGCACTATTTTACACATTAACATTATCTGATGGCATCAACGTACATTCCCTCATAAGGATATGTTTAATCGCATTGAGCTTGTCTATGCTTTGTCTTACATTTCTTTGGTAGTTCTACATTGGAAGTGCAGCTACACTTCTACTGATCATGATGCTCCTGCAAAATCCATGCCTGCTGTTGGCCAAATGCAACAAGTTAAGTACTAAAATTGCCTGTCTACAATCTGAAACCAGTTGTTATAGTACAGAACTAGTCTACAAGTTAACTATTTGACGGCATCAGTGTCAATTCCCTCATATGGATATGTTTGACAACATTGAGCAAGCAAGCAAGTTTATTTATATAGCACAATTCATACATAAAAGCAATTAAATGTGCTTTACAGTGAAAATAGAAATAATGCAATAGAATCAAAAACAGTTTACACAGAAGTTATTCCTCTGATAGCACCAGAACTTGCATTAAAATTGGTCAAATATAGCAGGATATACATTTAATAACACAATACATTAAGAAGAGAAATATAAAATACATAAAATAGAAATAAAATATAAAACATAGGAAGCTAGAAAAGCTGTTAGAATAACAAGCTCACAGTGGGGTTAAGTTTGAGAACTCCGTCATAGGCACGTGAAAAGAGAAGTGTTTTTAGCCTGGATTTAAAAATGGACACATTTGGTGAACGTCTAAGATCTTCTGGTAGTTTATTCCAGTTGTGTACAGCATAACTGCTAAACGCAGCTTCTCCATGTTTAGTTTGGACTCTGGGTTCAACTAGCTGACCTGAGTTCATGGATCTTAGAGCCCTGCTCGGTTTATATTCTTCAAACATATCAGAAATCTATTTGCGTCCTAAACCATTCAGAGATATAAAAACTTCAAGTTAACATTATCTTAAGGCGTCAACATACCTTCCCTCATATGGATATGTTTGATGACATTGAACTTGACTTGTCTATGCTTTGTAAGATGACTCATAGGAAGAGGGACACTTGACTTTGGGGTCATAGTAGGGTACAGTACAGACTGTAGTGGACAAAAATAAAATGTGATCAATACAGGATGGCTGACATTATCAAAGGGGGGAAGAAGCGGCATGAGTAAAGCTTTCAATCACTGCAGTTGTCACATATAACAACTCAGAAGGTTGGTGGAATGGAGAGAAGCACAATACACAACGAGGCGCCAACTTCCACGACTGCACCAGCCCGGAGCTAATCACTAGGACATGGTGAAATGAGTCAGCAGAGGGGAGTTGTACTTTCATTTAAACTCTTCTAATTTAATATTGAAGTTGGATTTGGGATCGGGGTTGGAAAGATAATTTCAATGGATAAAAAAAAATTCTACCTGAGTATCTGAAAAAAGGACAGTAAAGTAAAACGTGTGTGGCTCAGGGAGACAAAGAAACAAGTCTGATCAAAGAGGAAATGTTAGTGGCCAAACTTTTACGCGATATACTGTCACTCTAATTTTGATCAATGTATAGATGTGTATATAATGAAGGCAAATGCAACTGCAAAGGACAGTTTTTATGTATGTTTAAGAATATCCAAATGTATATAAATATTGCAAAGTTCATGTGCAATATCTCAATATCACATATTGTAAATATTGTGCAACCCAAACTGGACATTATCACAAGTAACTCTAATCTCACATCCTAGTAGATTTTTACACACACACCCACACACTCCACAGCATGGAAAGTTTATCGAAAAGGCCAAAATTAAAAGCATATCGTTTTTACTGACATTCTTCAACAATCGCAACAGATTTATTGCAGGAGGAATAATGCATTCATTGAGAAGAAGATGGATGTGAGGGGCATATTTATGTCTCTTTTCAAGGCACATGTGGGTATGCTAATGCTAATTTGATTTTGAAGGAGTTATGTGTGGAGGGGACAGTTTGATATCAAATGGGGAGGATAGGGTTGTGCACAGTAATCTCTAAAGGTGGTGATGTATGGCTTTATTGTTTGTCCATGTAAGTGTTTGTTTCTTTTGGTTTATATAAGTTAGGGTGGGGGTGGGAATTTATGTTGTTTGATGTGACTACCTGGAATGCGGTATGGGATGTGCATTTCTTTATAAAAAAATATTTTTAATAAAGATAGTCTGGTGGTTTGGATTCAGCGCTCTCATGGCCGCGACCAGGGTTTGATTCCCGTTCAGGGAAGTGCTGCTTTCTTTTTTTTAGGATTGATGCTCACCTGAGCTCTTGAAGTCAGAAAAAACACAATGGAGAATGAACCGGATGTTTCACATGCGCTCCGGCGCTGAGCAACATCCCTGCATTCCAGCGATGCTGCTGACGCACTGCAACTTGTCTGCGGCCTCACCAGTTCCTCCATTGAATTTGGACATAAATCGTAGTGGGCATCGCCAAGCCAGAACCTGGATGGCTAGCGGTCTGGATTTGGCGCAGTCAGCGGTTGGATTCCCTGTCAGGGAGAAAAGCAGCAGTTTGAAATCAATTCCATTCGCTCCAGCCCAGATGTAGATGAAATGACCACAAGGTACCACATGAAGAAGCTGGGGATTGAACCCAGGACCTCATACATGCAAAGCATACGCTCTACCACTGAGCTACATCCCCAACCTGGCAAAATTCTGTCGTGCCTAGTCTATGGAGTGCAGCAAACAGAACGGACAAGACGTGTTCTATGGAGCTGAAAGGTACGCACACTGTCCCTGGTGGTCTGGTGGTTAATGCCCACGACGGAATGTCAGAAGCACATACATAGACTGCGAGGTGATGATGAAGGCCTGTGGAGATTATTGACCAGCTGAGAGTGAAGGCTGTGAGGACATGCCGAGGAAATGATTGCGCTGCTTGCGGAAAGTCAGTGGAGCCTCCATCCCGGGTTGCGATCCCGAGCTTTTACATGGCAAAGGAAGAATAACGGACACCGCAGGAGCTATTTATACACACGGGACAGCAGCCCCACCTTCCTTCTTCCTAGCAACAGCAAACACCAACTGCTCAACACAGTACACCGAGAACAAACACCATAAACCGAAACAAACTACCAGCGCAGCTTCACCCAGGCACGGACGGGGATCGAACCCGTGATCTTCGGTTTACGAGGCCGACGCCTTACCACTTGGCCACCATGCCTACCATGGCCAGGATACTTCTCCTGGTTCCTGAAAGAGGGTCTTTCAGGAAATGGAAAATTGACAGTTTTCACACTCCTGAATAGAACATACTGAGAGAGAATGCTCAATCTTTCGTTTTTCACTTGGCCAACACAGCATGTTCCCTTCCACTTATTGAAACTTAAGTCCACTTTGCGAAGTGTGTAAATATAATGTCCAATTTGTTCAAGTAAGAAAAATCCCAAGGTAGAAGATGCGGAGAGCTCCCAGGACCCCATACATGCAACACATGTGGTTTACAACTAAAAGGGGCACTTCCCCTCCATGATAGTCTAGTGCTTAGGATTCGGTGCATTCACTGTCACGGCCCGGGTTCGATTCCCGGT
>JACXGJ010013069.1:0-16893 GCA_016801105.1 Esox niger | reverse complement strand
ACTTCCTTGTTTAGCGTTTCTCAGCCTGGGACGAGTCACAGTCGCAATAGGCAACGCTGTACTAACTAC
Organism: Esox niger; assembly: GCA_016801105.1. Lineage (NCBI taxonomy): Eukaryota > Metazoa > Chordata > Actinopteri > Esociformes > Esocidae > Esox > Esox niger. The sequence continues at coordinate 16,824 of JACXGJ010013069.1, read as the reverse complement.
TCTGGCTATGCTATCGACAGACTCCACTATACTAGCAGGCTGGCTAACAGCCTGCAGCCTGTCCTGCACCTTATCTCATGGTGAGGCTAGAGGAGTGAGACTCCTGTCAATGTTCCTAGATAAAAGAAGATTGAAATGTGGGGTAGAAAAAAATGATTTTGGCACTAACACTGTAATTTTATTGTAGATTTGTTTTTTGGTTTTTACAGACTCTTGAATGGGCTGAATGGCGTTAAGATAGAGAACCAAGGGAAACAATCCATGCTTATGTTTTTGAATGTTTCTGAGGAAGACTATGGAAACTACACTTGCGTGGCCATGAACACCATGGGGATTACCACTGCAAGCATACTCCTTTATGGTAAGAACATGTTTACTTAATATATGTTATTATGTGCATTAGATATGCAATTATAGATTCAAATAATGTATATGGTCCTTCTTGAATTATGCCGGCATTTAGGCATGTTATTTTTTTTTTTATTAAATGAATATGGGTACATTCAGAGATGGGAAAAGATACATCAAAATCGATTTTCAAATAATATACCAAATATCTTAATTTTATGTGTATCAAAATGAAATACAAATTACAGGAGCCATACCTTCAACTACAGCATTTTGTTTTAAAAATTCTAAAAATACTTTTACGAGGGAGCATGAATTCACTTTGCAAGCCTTTCATCTGCCTATTTGATCTATCCCTAGACTAACTCAGTTGGTTAATTAGACTATGTTTGATAGCAACTGCTTTTCTTTGCAGGAGTCATGCAATAAATCTGACATATGTCCCTGTGATCACCCAGATGAAGGATAGTTTTGAAGTAACCAACTGTTTAACATAGGCTGAAAGTAACAAGCTAACATTAACTGTCAGGGCTGAAATTGGGTCAAATAGTTAACTAGAACATTACGTAAATTGGTAAATGATCTAGCCCAGGCTACCTAAATGAACACCAAAACATAACATGAACTGTTAAATATGTATGTTAAAAATTGATGGAAAGCTAGAAACCTACACGTTTCTCACCTTGACATTCTTCTTCAGGTATGGATTATTATAATTTTATAAATTTCTGAGTAGGCACAAATCAGAGGTAGCATTATTATGATGTAATGTTGAAGACTTCTCACAAAGTATTTTAAAGCCTTTTTAAACTACAAAATACAAAACACTAAAGTTTTCTTATACTAAATATAAAGCCATTTTCATCAACCATATCAAAAACAAATTATAAAGTCCTATTTCTTATTTGTAATACTATTTTAAATATATGTATCATAAATACTGCCCATCCCTGGATGATTACAATTAAATACTTGATAAAAGCAAAAAATCTTTCAGCCCAGCTTGACTGGAGTTAAATAATCCAGCTATTAACCCTTCACCCAATAACAGTTTTCCTCTGAAGAGAAAATTGTCCTTTTATATCTTTGTAATCCATGATTCCGGGGAACACTAAGAGACAGATTGTTCTAGTGTACAAATAGGTATTTTAATTGCTTTCTCTATTTAATCTTGATCTATGTAATTGAACAAAAATTGAGATGCATAGTTAGCAGCTGTGCTTTAACTATTCTAGGGTCCAAACATGTACTTAATTTTCAGTGGGCATTACACATGCTCACTTACTGAATCCCCACTGATAGATATCAAGTGTGGAGATAAACTATAAACCATATGAATGAATAAGCCTGAATAAATTTGTTTAGTTTAGAATGCTGATAAACTATTACCTATTTTAACAGTAGCAGTGTTCACTTAGTGTCAGGCCTACTATACATCCAAATGTCCCACAGGGTTTTCATAGTCAGAAATGCTAATAGCCCTATCCCTTTTTAATTTAGAAAGCAGAAGGATTTAAAGGACAACTACAGTGGATTGCTAATATGGAAAGTATAATTAATTGATTTTAAAGTCAGTAACCTAAAACTGCACTCACTAGAGAGGGCACTCACATTTCAACATTTTCAGTTAAAACAAACAAATCTGACTGACCACACAACGTTTTGTTGAGTTTGTTTATGGGCTGTTATGAGTTATAGATAACTAGGGTAAAATGTCTAGTTCTCTGCCCCCTCGGCTTGGAATGAGCTTCAGAAGGTCCTGACACTACAGCGGCTTGTCCCTTTGAATTATTTTAAGGGAATTAAATTTAGACTCAGCAAGTCAACTTTCTTATTACAAAAAATCAGTAACAGCCCCAAGTCTGTCTTGAAAAAGAGATTATTAAGCTCAAATATATAAGCTGCAAATAATAAAAAGTAATGTTCACTGCCTTAAGTTTTTAACTTCTAAATATATTTTACTCTTTGCATGATGTTGTAGTTGCAATTAAATAGTTTTCCAAAAAATTTATGCTTAGTTTTTGAGGAGTCTTTTAAAGGTCTGGAAGCATAGTGTGGAGAGTTCACAGAGCACTTATCTCTTTTTAATCTGATAATTAGTTCTTGCAATATATGCCATGTAATGCATAGACACAATTAATGGAATTAATTCTGATGGGATGGAGCAATGCTTATAGTGTGATAGTGATGATAAAGATTGAAAAATTATCTTTTCTGTAACCTAAATAATGATCCACATTGATTCATTTTGGTAAAGCTGGTGATTTATTGCTGAAACTTTTATTAATTTGTGGTTTATAGTCTCTTGCCCTTGTTATTTCTTTTTTTAAAATATTCAAAAGGTAGTACTTTGAGGTGATTTTGAAATATCAGAGGAGTATTTTTAGCCAGAATGCTGATGACGTTGCGCAATGAATGTAGACAGATTGGCCTGATTGCTTATTTACACTGTGCTGAGAGAGGAACACAATGCAAGCTCATCCACATCTGGAGCTTGTCAGGCAAATCTGCATGCATACCAACTATGTGCTTTGCGCAACCTGGCATTAACATTGCCTTCGTGTTATCTGAATAGAAATGCACATACAATGCCTCTCAAAAGTATTCAACATCCTTGGACTTTCCACATGTTTATGTGTTAGAACATGAAATCAGAATGGATTTAATTAAGATTAACACAAAATTTCTGTATGGTCAAAGTGAAAAATTAAATCTACAAATTATTCTAAATTAAGTACAAATACAAAACAGTAAACAATCAATTGCCTAAGTATGCACCCGCTTTAGTCAGTATTTGGTATAGGCCCTTTTGGGAGCAATAAAAGCCATGAGTCCATACGGATATGTCTCTACTGGCTTTGCACATCTGGACACAGCATTTTATGCCATTGTTCTATGCAAAATTGCTCAAGCTCCATCAAGTTGGATGAGGACCTTTAGTGAACAGCAATTTTCATCTTTTTCAATATATTATCAATTGGATTGAGATCTGGGTTTTGACTGTGCTACTCAAGAACATTCACAGTCTTGTCCCAAACCCACTGCAGCATGGTCATGGCTGTGTGCTTACGACTGTTTTCAAGCTGAAAGATTAATCTTCACCCCAGGCTGAGGTCTTGTTTGCTCTGGAACAGGTTTTCTTCAGGGTCCTCTCTGTATTTTGTAACATTCATCCTACTCTCAATCCTGACTAGTCTCTCAGTCCCTGCCATTGAAAAGCATTCCCATAGCATGATGCTGCTAACACCATGCTTTACAGTAGGTATGGGGCTCTTAGAATAATGTGTGGTGTTTGACATGCGCCCCAAAAAAGACCATAGGATCACAGGTCTTATAATCATCTTCTCCTTCTGAATCTCCTACATGCATTCTGGTAATTCTGGTATATTTGGCACTCTTGTGAAGCACCCAGGCTACTGTTGCAGTACGCCAAGTGCCTCCCAGCTCAGCTGACTACAACTCCTTCAGATTTACCATAGACCTTTTGGTGGCCTCCCTGACTATTGTGAAATGTTGTTATAGCCTACCCCTGATTGTGCATTTGAAGAACCGTATCTCGGATTTGCTTTAAATGTTCCTTCATGATGCATTTTAGTTAGGAATTATAATAACCAACTGTGGGACCTCCCAGAGACCGGTGTATTTAAAGTGAAATCATGTGAAACTCCTAAATTGCACTCAGTGGGACTCCATTCAAATAATTATAATTATGACTTCTAAAGACAATTGGTTGCTCCACATCTCTATCAGGTGTGTCATAGCAAGGGAGTTCAATACTTATGCAAACAATAATTTTCTGATTTATATTTGTAATTTATTCAGAAGAATTTACATTTATTTTTTACTTTAACATTATATTTTTTTTTTATCTGTGGCAAAAACTCCTAATTATACCCATTATATCATTTTATCACACAGTAAATGTCTTGTGATGGATGGGGCAACAAGGTGGCTAAGTAATTAGGGTTTGAACAGTTCATTGTTCTAATCCCCCTACTGCCGTGGTGAAAGCTATGTTATTCTGTCCCTGAGCAAGACAGTTAACCCTAATTGAACCTCTCTCTGTAACATCTCCCCAGATCTCGCTGTAAGAATTGGTTCTTAATCAACTTACATACCTGGTTAAATAATAGTTGAATTATAATACTTTTGAGAGGCATGGCACAGTTGGGATTTTCAATACAAGGTGTACAAGGTTTTTGTGGAGTGTGCATGACAGAAGGTTTTTCTGATGCTAAGCTTTGTTTGATGTGCCTGATGGAACATAAGCTCACTTTTAAATACAAACTATCCTGTCCTATTCAATGTGCATTGTACATCGTTTTTGTTTGTTTTGCCTACTGCTGCAGATAATGTCTTGGCAGTCATTCCCCTAGATTATTTTCCAGGAAAATACCCTAAAGCTATCCTCCATGTTTGTTATGTAACAAAGTTTTTGTTAAAGCCAGTAAACTACACATATATTTTTTGGAGCGGGAGAGAGATGCAGTAAGAGAGCTATGTAGAGGAAGAACAGATTTTTTACGTACCTTGCTGGGCTATTAATATAAGACTCCTTTTCCCCAACAGGCCCCGGGACTATGATGCATGATGTGAACCGGGCAGCCCTTTTACCCCATTGCTCATACTGCCTTCTGCTGACTGTTATCTTGTTGTTCTTGCTCAAGTTTTGATGTAACATGGGCCATCCTCAGCTTCTCTCAGTACTGAACAACAACAACAAGACTCTTGGTCCCAGAAGAACAAAAGGAACAAAGAAAACCACCAATAACATCATTGGTTCACTCTTCTTTTTTGGGGGGCTTTGCGTTGGTGGTATGTCTTCTCTTGGACAAAATCCAGAAGGCGGGACATGTCTAGGGGGGTGTGGAGGTAGAGGGTCAATCTGGAAGCTGATTTGAGGTGATGGTAATACTACCAAGTTTGTGTATCTCCAACCTTTTGTATGTAAAAAAGGGAAACAAAACATTCATGTAAGTGTTGATAGTTGAAGGGTTTTGCCCCAATATTGAGGTGTACATTCAGATTACTGGTGTGTAATGTCCTGTTTGATCTCTGTATAATAACATAAGCTTTTTTAAGTAAACTACAAAAAAGGAAAACATGCAATGTGATTATTTAATTTACTGTATTTTTACAGTTGTATGCAACAGAATAATAACAACAACAACAACAATAGACCGTTCAATATAAAAACTTCAGCATAACACAGTGTCCTATCGTTTCTAAGGCAGAACAATACTATACGAAATATTTTAGGAGTTTGTGTTATGAATGAAGTTAATAACAAGGTGCGAATTATAGGCCTGAATGAGTCACAGGCACCCGTAATGCAACAAAAGTCAAACATTGGAGGATCTCTAAATAATGGTAATTTAATGACTTCTGTTTGTTTAAAATGCAGTGGTAAAAATGTTTTACAATGGTAAATATGAAAATAAAATCTTCCAAATTTAATGAACAAACCTACTTTCTGTCATGGTTTAAGCCATTTACTCATACAACAGTGGCACTTCACAAGGTCAGTGTACGCATGATTTCATTTGCAAACTCTAGGAACGGCCCCAAACAATTACTTTGTTTTCAAGTTTATAGCAGAGATTGGTTGAGTAGTCTGTGTCTTATTTACAAAGCTATGTCCATCAACAATATTCAGTAATCAATGAATGACATGCATTCTTGTAACTTAAAATCAATTATGATGTTTGTCTAGTTTAGGGTGTCTTATAAACAGTTCAAGGTTGCAGCATTCCTCTGGAGCCACTGAAAGTTGTGTATTATCTCTGCTGTTTTGGTCAGAGGGGAAATAGCTGGCCAAACGAACAACTTAATTGTACAAGTAAGTCCACAACCACACTCACAACATTCAAACAGATTCATTTTGGTTAGTTGTCACGTGTGTGGTGTGTGGTGTGTACTAATTGTCCATCGTATCTGTTGGCCAGTTAATTATTGAACTTATTTAAACTTGTTTAATGTGACAACAGATGGATATTCTTTTGAAACAATGAAGTCCTCAGTCCTTTTGGGTACATTATGCAATACTATCTATCTATACCCCACAGAAAACAAAACAACTACAAACAATGCTATGTAAGTCATGAAACCTGAACAATTAGGTCAAGACCATGGAGAGAACAATGAGAATGCAGATGAGCTCCCCTGATACTATTTGGGTCTAGGTGGCTGGTCCCAGACAATCCTGCTGGTAAAGAAGCCAGTTGTAGGTAGATGTGCTGGGGTAGTGGGTACATGGGGACTGCATGTGTGACCAGTTGGAAATACAGCCAAATTATCGTAGGCCACCTAAGGTAGAGAAACATTACATTACCTGGCAACGACTCTGTACGGCAATAGTACACTAAAGATTTTCAGTATTGTATTGTTGAAGTATATGAATGTATGCTAGTTTATGTTTAGATCACAAACAACCATTTGTTTATCCGTACACAGGACGTCACGTTCATTCAAAGTTGTCATGGAGTTGGTGGAAGGACTCAGTCGCAGAGACAGAGTGGTGATACTCCATAGTTTTAATTAAGGAAGAACAAAAGAAACAAACAAGCAAACTCAAAACAGCTCCAATGACTGGGCACTATAGCCTATGGCTAACAAACCAAAATAATCCACACTAGTGTGGGCAAACACTCAACTTAAATAGGTTCCCCAATTGGAGGCAATACCCAACACCTGCTTCCAATTGGGGAGACCCAAGTGCATAGAGGTGCCTAGAGGCACCTATATTGGCCACGTCCTGACTATGGCCCCAGCCAGTGCGAAGATGGCTAGGGGCATAGTCAGGACGTGACAAAAGTGCAACAGTAATTAGCCAATGGGCTTATAGTACTGGGATGTGTATTCTGTTTGGGATGTCTATAAAGCTGAGGTACGACTGGAAGTTCTTTAAGGTTGAGTGAGATGTGATTGAGTTTGCAAGGCATCTTGTATGAAGACCGGATCCCTATAACTTCTTGACTAGGCTGGGATTTTCATTGTGTGGAACCCGTCTGCGGGTGCGGACAGTCCGTCTCAAACTTACTTTGTTGACCAGTGGGTTTCAGTGCTGAACTGTATTTTGTTGACAATGCTAATTGTTTTAGGCGGTTATACGGTGACTTGTACAAGTGAAATAAAATGTTGTCCAGTTGTACAAAATATGACAGGAGGAGGACTGCAGCCTCTGTCATGATGCGTTTATTTTTAAATATCATGGCACGAATAGGACAACATCAAGAATGATAAGGATTATTAACAACGATGTCAGATCGAAATGGTCAGAAATAAATTCCAGCAAAAACAAGATGGATTCTGATGAAGCCGTGAATGGGCACAGACGAATTTGGAACGAAGGAGAGTTAAGATGGCCGAGAAAGGACAACAGTTATAAGGCAGAAAAGGAGACAAAGGAGACATTCAAAATGGACAAAGATCTATTTTGTTTGACCACCTGGCCGACTGAAAGTAGTTACAAGATGTTATGGGACCCTGGAATCATGGACAATACAAGGAACTGACGTGAGCCTTCATAATCATTGATTCATTGTTCTTAAATGTTTTTTCCAAAAATATATCATACCTAACTATTAAAGGAAGCTTATACCAGGTCCACCGCATTGGTCATTTTCTGTTGTGTGCTGAGCTGTTCGTTAGCACCCGTGGGTACATCTAAATCCAGTGATTAGAAAATGGTCATTTTCAAATCTGGTAAAATATTCTGATGGTTTTCTTACAAAAGGTTAAAACATAGTTTTCTCTCTTACATTGTATAAGTGGTAGAATGAAGAATCCAAATGGTGATCGTTTTTAACTTTATTATGGAGACAGGCTGTGTCCCATGAGGACTTGGAATCCAAAATAGTCATAGCCTATGATGACGGTAATACAGCTAAAGCGAGTTCAATCCCATAAAATTTGATGTTCTATCAGATATGGTTCTAGTTGTATTTACCAATGATAACTGGGACAATACCTGTGTTTTAAAACCAACGCCTGATACATGTTGATGGAGTTTAAATTCTAAAATGGTAAATTGACTAATGAACAAATAGAGTACTGATGTAGTAATATCATGCATCTGTTTTCTGTCAACATCATTTTGGGGAGTTTTCAAAATTTTCAGTTAACGAAGGATATCGGTTAAATTGAGAATAACATAACTTGCTACAGACAGTGAGGACCATGTCAGATTTTTTATGTGCGGGAATTTAAATTGTATATACATTAAACAAACATTTGGCCTTTTTAGTGGGTGAAGCTAAGGGCTCTGGGGAGGCCTTAGCTTCACCCCCAAATGGTTGATGATACCCCCAAATCAATCCCAAATGGTTGATGATAGAACAATCTTAATTGCATTAGGACCACAGACGTGGACAAAATATGCATAAAAGTTGTGACTGCCACTAGTAGACAAAAAATTATTCAAAGTTTGTAAATTCCTTAAAGATTTTGAGGTTATTCGAGACACTGTTTGTGTTTGTCATGAGGTAGTTTGGCCACTGTCCTGTAAAAATGCTAAATTTGGGTGATGTAGAAATGCTAATACAATTGCCATAGTGCTTGCAGCAGGTAAACCACTGCAACATGGGATCAAATGTCTCATTCCTACAATTTAGTTGTGCAGCTTATCCCATAAAGGGCAAAGCAAATATTTTGTTGGGTATGTGTCTAGACACTACAGGATATTATTTATGCACGAAAGCATATTTCGCAGACCTTTTTCAAGGTACTGAGTTAAAGTCAAATTTGGGAGCTGTTTAGCAATGAAAGACACAATATTAATAGGTTATATGGTTTATAATTCCTTTGCACAAGCGATCGTGTTTGCACATTGATGTTTTTGATTGTATTTGTGATTATTTGTGTTTTTAACATTTTCACTTTGTTGTTTTGAATAATATACAGTATGCAACTCCATATTGAATGGATTCCAGATCCATCTCTATTACCAATTCTCTATTTTTCATGTCTGTCCCTAAATGATGGCAAGTGCGTGTTCAGGATGGCGCCTCCTGTGGCCGTGTTTGTCATTGTTCTGCATTCACTCATGGTGTCATGGTCCATTGACTTAATGAAGTGAAGGTGGGGGAATGTATGATTTGATGATGATTGGAAAGATTTGAGCTTAGGAATCCTAGGAAGTCAAATTGGTACTTATGTTACATGAAAAATGTAGTTTTTCCTGTTTGCAAAGTTATAACAGAGCATTGGCATCTGTTATGTTTCACATAGGTCTAACATTTTAATGGTTAAATAGAATATATTTAACCATTTTTTATTTGGCTAAGCAAAGTCAAGTATAAAATCTTATTCAACTGCTAGTTGCTATTGGGCAGAAATATTGCACAAGGAATCAAACATCAACCAAGCCAGTTCTGGATGGAAAATAAAAATTTGACATAGACTATTATGGAAACTTGTCTTTATAGGATGTAAGCGCCACTAATGAGGGAACCTCTGAGATCCACAAGTTTTCCGGACTGATCTACTGTCTTCATTGTTGGGAGTTGACAGAACCATACCCAGTCGATGAAAGTCTGATGGACTGTTGAAACACACTAATCGTTGTTTTGCAGTTATACGTTCAATAGATTGGGACAACACCACCCCATTTCTGATGGTACGTCATGTTTCCGACTGGAGACAACACAACAGTGTGTGAGTAACAGCAACATGTTCAAGAAGGACTTCTACAACCACGCTGGTTGAATCTGTTTGAATTCTTCTTGACCACGCACATGGCCGAACGATGATCACTTGGCTTCACACTCCATTTCTAGATGAATCATCGACAGCAAGATGAGGAAAATCCACCCGAGTCCTGAAGGACTTCACATTCTACAGGGCATAATACCACAGGCCAGCTGACTGGAAAGGTCACATGGTCCCAACACAGTGGAAGACACTGTTGTGGTGTTGATCTTGAATTAGTGAAGTGTTGGAAACTCACTACTCCATTACACACCTATACTGACTTGTCAGGACAACCAGACAATTAGCTGGGTCCACATCACACTGACTGCAATAACTGATATTGGAACTTTATATCACTGATACAAGACAGAGAAAACTGAAGGCAAGAACCACAGGACACTTGATTGGAAACTAACTTCATTCCTTACAATCTAAGATTTTCCTAAATGAACTGATATGGTGATTTCATATGTATGAAGGATTTTCTCGCAAGACAGGTGGGAAACTCAGTACGATGACAATCCCAATATTGGACTTCAACGTATCTGTGGTGATACTTAAAGATCTACATAATGAGGTCTATCATGTTATGTTTGGATAATGAATCCTTCCCTATTAAAGGTAGAATCTTTCCCTAATTAAAGGTGGAATGTTTAACATGTACAACAGGATATTCAGTCTTTTGTATGATATTGTAGCATGGATATTGATATGGACAAGAGGGGTTTTTGATGTTTAATGTTTTAATCATGATGTCATGTTTTCGTCCAATTTTCTGCTGAACACCATTAACACTGGTGGTAGCCTGTTGATGTAAAAATGTTTCTCGACCCTTATAATCTGAGGTGGGACAGAGATTGATGACAGTCATACATTGAGTTGTGTCAGAGTGGGGTGTGTCACTTGTCTAGTTTGCCCTTGATGACCGGGCACGCGATCATTATTTCAATCACTATACGAAGTGGCTGATTTCTAACAGTATGACTGAACTGTACATTTTAGTGTGGTGTCCGCTGCCAAAGGTGCGCCTGTGTTATGATCATACTGTTTAATCAGCTACTTGAAATGCCAGACCATTCAGGTTGATGGATTATCTTGGCTAAGATGAAATGGTAACTGACAGGGATGTAAAACCAATTTGTACACAATGAATCGGCTTTTTGTGCATAACTAATATTACTGATATCTTATATTTCAGCTCATGACACATGGGCCCAACACACATTACGCTGAGGTTTTGGTTCAGTGTAGTTTAAAACACACTACAGGACTGTTCATCCAGTATTATGCTCTAATATCGATCGTTAATAAGAACTGCTATTAGTCAGTCTGCATGGCAACTTTCTTTTACAACCCTATCAACAAAGTAGGTTTTCAAATAGGGCTTACATGATCTATTAACATTTATTAAATGTATTATTACATTGAATGAAATGCATCATAACCATGTCATATGCCGTTCAGTTTTTCCCCTATATTCGTTTAACTGTGGCAGGTAACTGTGGCTCAATAGCAACAAAATATGATTAACATACTGTTTTTTATGAAAACAATTTTGGAATAATAAAAGATTTCATCGTGAAACTTAAACCAAACTATTCAGGCCTTTGACCCTGTGCAGACATGAATTACACCTGACAACACTGATACTCCAGATGTTCTCTTATTATCTGACCGTGTGTTTTCACATAGTCTGAGAGCATGTCATAGTGGTGGTGGTACTTGCCTACTCATTTCAAGTGGAGATTTTCTGTCTGTCCCTCTCACCCACCTGTCCATGTTTTGTTTTGAATTCCATGTTGTCAATATCACTTTCCATTTAAGCTTAACATAGTCATCTATCGTCCACCAGGTGCTATGGGAGGCTTCCTCAATGAGCTTGATGGCTTGATAACCTCATTTTATAACGATGGCTCACCACTCACCACGTACTTGGTGGCTTAAGCTTCCCGCTGTCTACTTTTGATTCATTTTCCCCCTTCATTTTCTTTCTATTCTGTTCCTTTTTTAACCTCAACCTTTCCAGGCCTCTTCCACTCACAAGGCAGACAATGTGCTTGATCTCATCTTTACTAGATGCTGTCCGTCGGCTAATCTTACTGCAATCCGCCTCCAGGTCTCTCATCAGTTCTTTGCCTCTTTTTTTCTCTCTTACAACTCTACCCACTTAGCCCCAAAGGAAATGGCCATGCAATATTTTTTTCCTTGTTGCATTTTCTCTCACCTACACCTCTCTCCTCCTCTGTCCTATTATCCCTCCCATCTACGACATTCTTTTCTGGACTCCTACTTTTGACCTATCATCTTTTTACTCAGTCCTCCCTACTCTGCCTCTCTATCTGCTGCAAAAGCCACTCTCTATAACTCCAAATGTTAACCTTATTTCTTGAACCCCAGGAACCCCTTTGCCACCATATCCGCCATCCTCCGCCTCCTCCCACTCCATCGCCCCACTTCATCGTCCCTCTCTGCAGATGACTTTGTCAACCAGTTGGAGAGACGGTTGATGACATGTTTCAGTTTCAACATGTATTTGTTAAATGCACTGAACAACACAGCGTCATCCTGCACAATGACATTGTTGTGACATGGCACCCGACAAGAGTAAAGAAGAGTATAAAATAAAACATAACAGAAAATAATAATAAAATAAAGCAACAATATACATAACACTGTACACTAGCAGCAGTTAAAAGAATTATACTGTTAACTAGCAGAAATCTGGGTAGTATTATTGATATAGCAGCAATTTAGGTAGTAGTATTGATACAGCAGCAATCTGTGTAGTATTATTGACCATTTAGGTATGGCAAGTATGGCAGTAGTATTCATATCAGTGTGAATTAACAGCAACATCCACACTTCATTCACTCAGCCTAGTCCATTCTTTCCTCACACACTGAACTTGTTCATGCATTAACCTTTTTTTCCTGTTCTCTCCAAATTAAATCCTGCAACTAATGATGTCCTGTCACTAGACCACCTGCCCTCTTGACCAAACCCTTGTCCCTTTCCAGACCATCATCAGCTACCATTCCTCACCTTCCACTGACCATCATAAACTCCTCCCTGATCAGAATCCACCAACCCTCTGACTTAAAGAAACTACAGACTGGTATCCTTGCTTTCTTTCCATTCTAACTCTTGACCATGCTGTCTCTGACGAATTCTGTTATCTCTCTCAGAACGATTCCCAATACCCTAACCAGACAGGCATCAAGATGGGTCACTCAACCAAGACCGCTGTCATCTGTGTCACAGAGGCTCTTTGCACTGTCCAAGCTGACTCTCACTCCTCTGTATTCATCCTGGATCTGTCAGCAGTCTTTGACAGTGTGAACCATGAGATCCTGCACTCCACCCTCGCAGGGCTGTGGAGTCTTATGTACCTTTCAGATATGAATTGCGAGTTTGTTTTGGTATTCTTTCCAAAAAATTATGTTTATATTTTCCCCATTTGGACAAACAAATGTTTACTGTTTGCTGCTTGCAAATGATATACACACAGTGTATACCAGAATTCTGAGAGGTTTGATTACAACGCTCCATTCATTGGCAAAACCCTACAGTCGTTGGCTTGCTAATAGCATACATTATTTTACTGATTGGAATTAACAATTAACCGAAACATTTAATGTTGTGTTTAGACAATATTGGCTTGGTTTGGAGAACATTCTACTAATATGATTAAAAAGCAATAGCTGGTAACATACAGTTAAGTCTGGAAATATTTGGACAATGACACAATCTTGGCTCTGTACACCACCACAATGGATGTAAAATGAAGCCACCGCGATACAATTGAAGTGCAGACTTTAATTCAAGGGGTTGGACAAAAGTATCATATGAAACGTTTAGGAATTGCAAAATGTTTTATACAAAGTCCTGTTATTTCAGGGGCACAAAGTAATTGGACAAATTAACATAGTCATGAATATAAAAAAAAAATATATATATTTGGTCAAGAATAATTTGCTGCCAGTGACTGCTTGAAGCCTGGAACGCATGGACATCACCAAAAACTGGGTTTCCTCCTTTGCGATGCTTTGCCAGGCCTGCAGTTGTCTTCAGTTGTTGTTTGTTCAAGGGTCTTTCTGCCTTATGTTTTGTCTTCCGCAAGTGAAATGCATGCTCAATCGAGTTGGGATCAGGTGATTTGACTCAGTCATTGCAGAATATTCCACTTATTTGCCTTAAAAAACTCCTGGGTTGCTTCCGCAGGGTGTTTTGGGTAATTGTCCATCTGTGAAGTGAAGCGCTGTCCAATCAACTTCGCAATTTGGCTGAATCTGAGCAGACAATATATCCCAGTACACTTCAGAATTAATCCAGCTGCTTCTGTCTTGTCACATGATCAATAAATGCTAGTGACCTAGTGCCATTGAAAGCCATTCATGCCTCCTGGAGAGTGTTCTTCACTTGATGGAAAGGATCCTACGATCATCCACCACTGTCTTCTTCTGTGGCTTTCCAGGCCTTTTTGTGCTGCAGAGCTCACAATGTGTTCTTTGCTTCTCAGAATGTGCCAAATTGTTGATTTTCCTGCTATCTCTCTGATGGATTAGTTTTTTTCGCAGCCTAAGCCTGTTTCACTTGCAATGAGATCTCCTTTGACTGCATGTTGTTGGTTCACAGCAACAGCTTCCAAATGTGAATGCCACATCTGGAATCAATTCCAGTCATTTTACCTGCTTAATAAGTGATTGAACAGTACTGACTGGCTTTATACCTTCTTATATCCTTTTCCATCTTTATGAAGTTCTATTACCTTTTTACGCAGGTCTTTCGACAGTTCTTTTCTGCTCCCCATGGCTCAATATCTAGCCTGCTCAGTGCATCCATGTGAGAGCTGACAAACAAATGTACTATTTATACACAGACACTATTTGTAATTTAAAAAGCCACAGGTATAGGAAATTCACCTTTATTTGACATTAATCTGTGTGTATCAACTTATATGTCTGTAACAAGGCCAAACATTAGCTCAGGGCTATTTGGGGGATTTCTGTTAACTTGTTAACTATGATTTAAAAAGGAGCAAAACAAATATCTGATTATGAACTGCTTCATATGATCACTATCCTTAAATAAAAGACTATAGTTACAATAGTTTAAGCTGTTTTTACAGAAAACAAATATTTCTCAACATAACATTTAACATTGACTGATTATGAGTTTCAATGTACATTTTGTAAATCAGTAAAAAAAGATTTGCCAATGAGAATATGCTTCTATTAGATTTGCTTCATAAGAATTCCTAAGGGTGCCAGTAATCTTTTTTACTCAAGATGTTTTTTTCTTTTTACATTTTTAAGGTTGGATTTCTATGATATTATGATATTTTAAAAGACATTTCTTTTTCTTTGCAAACGGGGCAAGGCACTTTGCTTTATTTTAGTGGCTAGAATATGTAAATTCAAATGAGAAAATGTGGTTGCATCTCCCCAAAAGAGTTCCAAACAATAGTAGAAAATGCCAAGCTACATGGAATGTGGTCTGTAATGGAACTACATTATGGAGGTCTGTGGTGGACTCTATGTTTGTTTTTATTATTTCGTCAGCTATCTGTATGGAAAAATAACTGCCACTTACAATCATGAAACCAATGCCAATAAAAAGATTGCAAGTCCACTGTTATTTACAATGTGCCACTGGCTACCAAATAAATGTCATGCACTATACAGATAATTAAATGCTTGTGTGTTTGTTTATCTGGTTTTCTGCATGCATTTGGCTTTGTGAGTATCTCACCACCAGGCATTTGTTGTCGTAACAGGTCACTCCTGTGGCATTAGATAAACAACTCCATATGGACTATCGTCATGGAAACATAGGTAAAACAGACAATTGTTTGGTTAGGATTTTATTTTCGTTGAAATTTGGAATACATGAGGTGATTATTCCCTCGATTCTGTCTTTTGTGGTCAGACAGAACATTCTGTGTCCCTAGACAAAGGGATGAGGACACGGATGAAGGTGGATGACTGTCACCTCATTAATCATGTTTTGGTTTCCTCCCCACAGAGGGAGTATTTGCCAGATTACTCTGCACTGATGTATTTCTTTGCTCATATCACCTTTAGTTTTGAGGCAGTGTTGGCCTATGTAGCCAATGAATCGTGCAAAACTAATTTAAGTCCAGCCTTCACTGTAATGCTTTTGCTCCTTGACTTTCCAAAACAGAAATGAGCAACTCGCTCCTGCTATTTGAGCTAAAAATACCTTCCCAAAAAAATCACCAAACATATATTTAATTGCATAGATACCTAATGACCATGAATTGGTTATACTGTACAAAGATACATCTTTAATGAATGTTTTCTCAACGTAGCATCTTCATTGAATTATGTTGCTTTCTGTTATTTTAATGTCAGAATGTTCAAAATGCATTCTTTAAATGTGATAATAATTAATATACTAAATTTAATATTTGTTTAATGTAACCTTTCCATTTATTTTATGACCTGTATTTACTTACACTCTGTCCTTATAGTTAATGTTATCTGTATAATTTACATTTTCATTTGATTAACTTATTGTTAATAAGTTAAGAATTAATGACATTGCATTCTCTTTTTCATTTGAGTGGTCATTTGATTTGCGGTACTTTAATTATGCTTAATCACACCTGCTAATTATGTTACAATTTAACACCCCCTTCTGATTTCACAGGAAAATTGTCAGTGCTCTGACCTTAACGTGTAGGCATGGTAGAATCACACACAGATTTAAAAGAACTCAAATATACCACACAGATTACCCCTGCTAACTGTCATGGTGCTGGAA
>JACXGJ010013068.1:0-16894 GCA_016801105.1 Esox niger | reverse complement strand
GTGTGTGTGTGTGTGTGTGTGTGTGTGTGTGTGTGTGTGTGTGTGTGTGTGTGTGTGGAGGGGGAGGTCATCTGGAGAATAAAGGGATTTAAATTGTTTGAATGAATTACTTTCTGTTTTGGCCAAAATCATTTGCATTTTCTCGATGTCATGCCTTTACTTTCTGCTGGTCTTTCTACAGTTCTATGGACAAATACAATAACGTGTACTCAGCAATCAGGGGACATCTCAAGGACATCCATGGGACTATGAGACAGCCTCCCGAAGTTCTAGGGATCTCTGAACAGCTCATTTATGTTTTGAGGTTTGACTACTAGTAGACCGCAACTACATTTTCATGCAGTAAAAGACAAATGCAGGCTTGTTTTGAAATATCAGCAGTTGGCAGTACCAGATAAGATAACAGTAAGATCTCTTACCATCACACACCCGCCCTTCTGTCCGTAAGCACCCAGCAGCACAGTAAAGAGCCCATAATAAAATACCCTTCAGATAATAATATTTAAGAGGCCGGCCATAATATCACAAGTAATCTCTATCTAATAACTGTTATCTGTGGAGCGAGCTGTGAGCTGCAGCTCTTGACAATGAAACTGCCCAAGCTGTGCTATCCTAGTATCCTCATTCAGCCTTAATGGCAGTTTCACAGTAATAGAGCATGGATTGGGATCTGCATTGATACAGAATCCAGTACTAACCAGCCAGGTAAGGCAGATGTGAAGGCAGACATCTAGGAGCATTATTGTAATTATCAAAATAACTCTAGTGTGTTATTGATTTGGTAATGTGGAGAAAATACATTTCTCCTCAAATCATCTTCCTTATAAGGATTTCTTCCACCGATCTTTTTGTGCTTTATTTTTTTGATCGTTTCCTTCTGGAGTGAGGTGGGATACACGGCAAAAAAAAAAAAAGGAAAAAATAAGAAAATGTACTTATTCAAGGTATATTTTCAAAAACTAAGCGGGTATTATCTAATGCAACTTTTGCTTGTTAAGTAAATGTAAGATGTTTTAAGGATGGTTTGATTTACTAGATGAGACATATGTTTTTGCACACCAGGCAAGCTTTCATTTAATTTTACATATAGGATTAACTTTTGTATTGAGTTTCAAGGCATGGGCTTGCATCCTATTTGTTTCCTATTAGCATAGGTTTAAGCAATACAATGAGGTAAATAGTTGTTAGAGGTATTTGAGTTATTGAATATAAGAATAATCTATACATCCTTTACTATACATAGCAATCGCAACATTCCGTTTCCTTTAAAATGTTCTAACTATAGTCCTCAAATAATTTAGTTTGTAACCAATATTACCTTGGAAGGCTGGCTGTGTTGTGAGCCTCTCTGGTGTGTTGTTCTATGGTCTATGGTAGATAATGATGAAACAGCTGGGTTCTCTGGATGAGCATGATCTTTGAATGATGTCTCATCTGCTGTTGTTCTCACAGACTAATTAAATTATCATGAGGAAGACCTTCCAGGATTATTAGCCTAGCTGTCAACAAGTATTTTCTTGTCAGCTATCACTGGACACACAATGTGGCATTTTAGTGTTGTTTTCATGACACCATTTTCTAATTTGATGCTTTGATGTGTTAATGTCAACTTGATGTGGCATGATCCATGTGATTTTGCTTGGCTAGTGGCTACCCAAATTGGTGAACCAAGTTGTCTTGTGCAGTAAGCCCACAAACTGTCTACGGAGATGTTAGAGAAGGTGAACTTTTAAAGCTGCAACAGACATTTATAACAGATGTTTTTCAATATTGATAATTGTTTCTAGCAAGTTGCTTATGTATAGGGAAAGCAATGTAACTTTCACTGAACGCAGTCTCTCAAGCAATATGGTGAAGGAACCGAATGTTCATAGGCAATCACTGGAATGTTAATGGTTAACAGATGTTTCGGTTAGGTGTGAATGCAGGGACAAAAGGGTTTCTTGTTATTGCCTAGCTGGCTTGCTTCTTGAGACAACATCACTCTCTCATGAGATGGCCCCAGAACAGATTGGAATGTGTCCCAAATTGATAAGGGGTCTATTCCTCAGGACTAGTTATCCTTAGGTCAATAAACCAACCCCCACACCTATGGTTAGGGGATATAAACCGGAGTGGAGATTGGAAAGTTCTCTTGCATTTTCCTCACTCCTGCCTGCATCTTCAATCTCCAGAGAACTTTCACCTTGGATACTTGTATGCAATTGTAATATCCTCTTTATATATTAAATTCATTTGTTACATTCATTCATTGACTATTTGGGATCAGAAACGGGTCAAAATCCAGCTCCACCAATGGCTACTTCTGTGGTCTTTGAAATGCTACAGCGTAAGCATATGTACAATTTCATATGAAAACTGAAAGTTACACATGAACTTTGACAAATCTTAGTTATTCTTTGTTATTCCCGTTTACGTGTAGCGTGGGACCCCTTTAATTCTATATTTAGGAATCAAGTTGGATCTTAGGAATTCTGCCTCAAATATCCTACTAAATGTTAGGACATGACAACGTCCTGGCGACTCATTGTCCACAGCCCACCTGGTCTCCAGGACCTGGTCATGCCCTAACATGACCACTTCCTGGTGACTCATTGTCCACAGCCCACCTGGACGTCCCTCTCCTTGTCTGCCTAGCAGTGTTGCTGATCTGGATTCTGCTTAAAGACTGGATGCAGTCCATCTGTATTTATAAACCTTCTGGCCAGAACATGCAAAAGAAATATTGATGTGGCTCAAAAAGTAAATGTACTTGTAATCTTCACCCAGCAAAATGAAAGGGTGACTGGCCACCCTTCAGATTCCAGCTCCTCTCTAGTTTTCTAGATAGATTATGATGGATTATTATAGCTTAAACTTCAACTCACCCAGGCCTGTTGGGAGTTGCTGCAATGTGGCAAGGCCATATTGTCCACTTGGACAACCGTTTTTTTTCATGAATCAATATTTATATAGCAAAAAGTTGCAGTATAAAATTTCCATTTGCGTTGTCAGGGAACATCTCTTTTCCTCATCTCTTTCCCTCTGTTTCTGACTCACTGTCTCTCCTTCTGGTCTTTAGTTGCTTAGATTTATGCCATGTGAATAAAACAAAGAGTACCTAGTTTTCTCTGATTTGGTAGTCACCAAGTGTTACAGTGTAGTGAGAACAGGACAGGTGTTGTATATGCTGCCCAAGGCTGACTTGTTTAACTTTGAAAGGTTTTTTGGATTGTGCTCGATTTGCTGGGAGCTACCCACTGTACACAGTAGCAGATAATCTAGTTGTTTCCCAAGTGGTACCAGCTGCCAGCCTTGCGTGGGTATAGGAAGTGATACAGCCACCAGGGAGCACTCAATGTATTGGAAACGTGATGCCTCCCAAACAAATGGAACAAACAGCACCACATTATATAATCTCATATCCTGGGAATCTACCCTCCACTAGTCTCAGAGGAACCATTTGGTTTCTTTTAAACCAGCTCAGCATGAACTCGATTAATCACATGAATCATGTCACATCACGTTTAATTCACTGAAAGTGTGTTTGTCTTGAGTTGTGTAGGAACAAGAAAGGGAGAAAAAAGGAAGAAGAGACAGTAGGAGGAAGAAAGACAGAAGAGGCATCTGAACACAACAGAGGGAGGATGAAGTGGAGATGAAAGGGGAATAGAAGGGACAGACACAGGAACAGAGGAAACAAGGAACAGAAAGACATAAAAACAGGGAGGGAACATGAAGGGTAACAGCAAGGGAACAAGAAGCAGAGCAGCAAGGGAAATAGTAGAAACAGGAAGGGAAACGGAGAGGGAACAGGAAGGGGAACTGAGAGGGAACAGGAAGGGAAACAGAGGGAACAGGAAAGGAACTGAAAAGGAAACAGAGAGGGAACAGGGAGAGAACAGGAAGGGAACAATGAGATAACAGGAAGGGAAACAGAAAGGGAACAGGAAGGGAAACAGAGAGAGAACAGGAAGGGGAAAAGCAAGTAGACCATGTAGAAACGGGAAGGGAAACATCAAGGGGATCTGTGAGGGGAACAGAGAGGGAACGGGGGGAAGAGAGAAGGAACAGAAAAGGAATACTGAAGAACAGAGAACAGCAGTTAGGGACAGAGAAGAACAGAGAACAGCCATTAGGGACAGAGAAGAACAGACAAGGGAATTGAGAGGGAACACTGAACTACATCGACAGAATTCCTATAAAGTAGGGGGGACTGTGGGTGGAGAGTGGAGAGAGAAGTCTTGAGAGAGTTGTCTTGATTTTCAGTCGACACAGCTGGAACCTCCGCCTGCTCCTAGGGAGGTTACCGAGGGGAAGCTACACAGAGAATAGGCCTCCTTCATTTTCCTTCCTCCTGCTCATCCATTCTCACTAATCCAGCCTAAGCACTTATCCAAGGAGGTGTGGTGGAAATCACCTGCGTCTGTTAGGGTTCAAAGCGTTTTCAGCAGAAAATGAGACAAGTGTTTGGAGGGAGAAGCTGATGTAACAAGAAGGGAGAGATTAGTATTAGACTTGACAGATGCTAAAAAGTTTTCTTGCATTTGTTAATCTTCATCTGCAGTGAATCACCATCATGCTTCTTTCTGGGTTAGCGGTTAATGACAGCCTACCTACCATAAGTGCGCATCAAAGAGCAAAAACATAATTTCAATAAAATATGAAGAAGGTTATTTAAATTTTGGGAGTAAGAGAGTGAGGGAAGGGTGTAGTTGAAAGGTTCATATTAACTTTCAGATGAAAAGGTATAGAGATTCAGTGTTTCTCCACTAATGTCCCTCTATTTAAAATGATATGTCTCCCTATCCATAATTTAGCTGACTGGCTACCACTGCCGCTCTCCAACTTATGAGCTAGCCTACAGCTTCTCAAGTCACACATAGTAATGTATTTTGACAAGTAAATTGCTTGTCTTTTTGCTAATAGCTGGTCACATAAATTATACATTCTTAGTAACAGCCACAGAAATAATGCATACCAAAGAGTGATGTGGATGAAATAATTATTACTGATAGGAGGCATGAATTTTGGCTCTACTATTTTGGGGGATATTTTGGGGGATTTTCACAAATAACATAATTTCAATATGCAGTGATTACTGTAGTTACTACATGGTTATTCTGTCGTTTCTATGTAAAATAAAACATTTATACAGTCACAATTCTCTGTACTTCTGTTTATAATAGAATGGGATACCTTACTGGTCTCCAGGCTGTTGACAGAAGGTGCGTCCACATACAGAGCTTCACCTTTGCCCAAGCAGCTGCACTTTAGCAATTCCCGTTACAATTCATCTATTTTCTTTCTTTCTTGTATTTCAAATGTTTGCGTTTGTGTAGCTGACTCTAGAGAATTTAAATGGGTAAACGATGCAAAATAATGTCAGAAGTTCTAATCCTGAGGGTGCACAAGGTCTTGTGACTGTTTAACCGACATGGCACTCGAATGAATTGGAAGGACAGATTAAAACAGCAGAACAAAGTTAGAAACACTTCATTGGATATAGTCAAAGCACTTTCAAGCATTTAGCTGAAGTGCATATATCCAAGTGCATTGCTGCAAAAAAGTATTCAGACAGTAATATTTACTGTGATTCACGACTCAATCCTCAAACATTTATGCTTTCATCATCCGGCCTCTTTCTTTTCATATTCCAGTTCGTTTTAAGACATTGTTTCGTAGAAACAAGTAGAAAGATTATTGGAATCAGCAGGTATTAAGATGGAAATCTATAATCCCCCAGCCATAATCTCCGGAAAACCTGTGATATGTTGATAAGTTGCAACATTTTATTGTTGACAGAATCAAGCAGCTTGTTTCCTACTGTGTGGCAAATTATGAGACCATCCTGGTGCAAGCACAGCACATTGTAATGATGGTTAGAGAGCTTATAATGAAGAGTATACTGGTGATGCAGTAGATTAGACTAACGCAGATCACGTTCAACTGCTAATGTCCGACAGGCTCAGTATGGTGGGAAATCAATAGTTAAGTAAAGACACAAATGCAAAAACATGTTAACTAATGGAATTTACACACAACCTACCTATTGTGTAGATCACTGGTTACAAAATGATCATTCTGCATCACATAGACAGACTGCCTCTGACGTAGATTCTTTAGCAACATCGCAGACACGCTATAGATCAACCTACATAGCTCCTTCAATCCATTTCCTTAGGATCTTTGAAGACAAAGACATTTGACACCGCATCAGACTAAAATTATAGGAGAGAAAGACACATACCTATGTGAAAGCAAAAAATAAGGACAGAGAGAGAGAGAGAGACATAGAGAGAGAGAGAGGGAGAAAGAACGATGAGTGGGTTGGCAAAATGTTCACTATCAGCCAACATGAAACAAGGATCAGACCTGAGTCCATGATGCACTGGGATCCCCTGGCCAAAAGGACCGGCAGCCGTAAACTGAGTAACGATGATATTATGTGGATCATAAAACTCTGTTTTTCTAGTCCTTTACAGATCGTTAGAAATTCATATTAAACTTAAAACTTTAAATACAAACTTAGAACATACCCTTGAATAACTTTGTCTCCAGAAACTTTGATGTGATCTCTCCTCAGAATCTGTTTCAGTGCTTCACAGTCATTCAAGGTATATGATCCTTTGTTCTCTGCCCTTGTTCGTGTCAGATTTGGTGTAGCCATATTAATATTTGCTGATCTTACTCCAAATGTATATTTAGTGTTCCACAAAACATATATATCGAGCTGTGCTGGGGGTATCACTATACAAAGTAATACATGTTTTTTTTCGAATGTAATGAGTAATATAACAGAGTACAGATCTAATTTGAGCAGTAAGATACAGCTTGAAGATACAGTATGTCTTGTTACTACATAACTTAATGCCACCCTGGATTTTGGTTATTCCTAAACTGAAGTGCTCTTTTGCTTAACTTTCCTATACTATAGTAATTTAGTTACTTTTTGTAAGCAATAAGTAATATACAGCTTTATTCTATAAACTACCAACAACATTACTCCAAAATTCCAAATAAATGTATTGTTATTTAGAGTATTTATTTGTAGAAAATAACAACTGGTCAAAATAACCAAATAAAGATGCATTGTTTTCAAACCTCAAATAATGCAATGAAAACAAATTAATATTAATTTTTCAATAACAAAATATTAATGTTTTAACCTAGGAAGAGTTCAGAAATCAATATTTGGTGGAATAACCCAGATTGTTTATCACAGCTTTCATTCGTCTTGCCATGCTGTCCACTAGTCTGCCACATTGCTGTTGGGTGACTATATGCCAATCCTGGCACAAAAATTCAAGAGGCTCGGCTTGGTTTGATGGCTAATGAACATCCATCGTCCTCTTGATCAAATTCCAGAGGTTTTCAATGGGGTTCAGGTCTGGAGATTGGGGCCTTGATCTGGTGGTCCGCCATCCACACCTGGATTGACCTGGCTTGTGGCATGTAGCATTGTGCTGCTGGAAAAAACAATTCTCAGAGTTGGGGAATATTGTCAGAGTAGACGGAAGCAGGTGTTCTTCCAGGATAACATTGTACTTAGCTTGATTCATGTGTCCTTCACCAAGAGAAATCTGCCCAATTCCAGCCTTGCTGCAGCATCCCCAGATCATCACCAATCCTCTATCCAATTTCACAGTGGATGCAAGACACTGTGGATTTTAGGCCTCTCCAGGTCTCTGTCTAACCATTTGACGACCAGGTGTTGAGCAAAGTGGCAAACCTCTGCCTGGGTCGTCTTTGCTTCTCATTGATGAAGGGCTTTTTTCAGTCCTGCCCCTAGGAGCCTGTTTTGAACCGTCCTCGCTGTGCACTTCACCCCAGCTGCTGTTCTTTTTGTAAGTCACTTGATGTCATCCTACGATTGGTGAGTGACATTCAATCATTCTTGTTTAGTGGACAGTCGGTCATCTTGGTCAGTGGACAGTCGTTTTTAACTTCTGCCAGTCTGTCCTCAACGTCTGTTGCTTGACCTTGTTCTTTGAATTTTTCAGTATGGAATCAACCTGACGGTCACCTAATCCCTCTGCCAGTAAAGCCAGAATTTAACCCTTCTTTTCTAACTCTTTTGTCATGCTGAATAGTTATTTTTATTTAAATTACCTTTGAGGTACTACTTGCACAGTTTTGCCATCCAGCTGGTCCTATTGCAAGAGGATAATGAAGACCACAGCAGTGTTTTTATACTTTTCTTCATTAAATTAGATTTGGGTCAGGTAATCACCTAATCAGTACCTCATTAAGTAAAATGAGGTGTACCTGTATTGAAATTTTACAGACACTGGAATGGAATGGCTACCATACATGTACAGATGTTGATTTAAAAACAAATGGAGTGGTCCAGAGCTGTATAATATGTCAATGAGATTTTAAAATGTTAATAAAATTGGTCTAAAAAACATTTACACAACAACTCAAACTATTCCATTTATGGTCAGCAGAAAATCGAAGCAGCATGGATCAACAGAAATACTCCAACTGAAGGAGGAGGACACAAGATGGATTCCCAGAACCCTTGGAGTCCAGTCTGGCCTGTCAGCCTTTGTTTAAACTGAGGATAGTAGATAACACTCAGTAACATTTTCCATTACCTCTGGTTGAAAGACACAGCAAAGGATTGATGTCGCTGACAAAAAATAAATCTATAGTAGAAATCCCATACTCTTTAACTTCTATGAGGGAAAGATGAAAAAGCATGACTTTGGAAGGGTCACTGACATTTAACCCTTTCTTTCTTCAGTGTGAAATATATGTTCAAGGTGGCATGGATGCCAGTCAGGCATGCAATTTTTCTGTGTAAGCACTAAGGATGAAGGGAAAGGCTAAGAGGCTAAGAGATTTGGAGCATGCTGACACTATACATTCTCTCCTTAAGATTGTCACTGTAGAGGAGTACAGATGTGGCCGTACCAAAACTTCACGGTCTGCAGGGGTGTCTCTCTCTGCCTAAAGGAGTAGTACTGTACTGCTTTCAAAAACAAATAGAACATATTTCTGATGCTTTGTGTCTGTGTTTATACCTGTTATATAAAAACAAGGCAAAACATTTATTTACTAGAACCAGCGGGCAAGTATAAATAATATACAATTTGACCTAATCAGTCAGTACAGAAAAATATATGTTGACATTGTTCTCAATCAAAATGTGAACTAACGTTGCCCTATTTTACTTGTGCTGTTCCTTTGTTTTTATCCCACTGATGGTGTAGAAACCTCCTCTCCCTAGACTCACCTGCTAGGCTGATTAGAGGATGGAACATGGTGCTAAGACTCATTACCAGTGATCCTCTCCCTTGGTTCCTGTTTGGTCATAGGGCTGGATCAACCCCAAACCAGTAATACCCAAGAGGTTCTTTGAAGAGGAAGGCATAATCTCCTGGCTAAAACACTGACACTTCTTCCTTGGGTTACACACCTAATGAGGTGCTACTGTTTGGTCTGGTCTGGGAGGAGGACCAGCATCACAGACTAAAAGCAACTTATCTCAGAGAGTTGAGAGATTAAGAAATGCAAATTAAAGATATCTTGCAACAATGCATAATATACTTGTCAGTTACAAACTGATTTGGGGAAATGAAAAACAGGAATTTCCAAATACATTTTGTGGTGTATTAATGTCATCCTTGTTGTTTGTTCATAAAGAAAAAAAAAATACACAATTTGGCCTTAAATGATGCCAGGTTTAAAGAGAGAATGTGTGATTCAAATATAAACAAAGAGGCGTTTTCTCTTATCAACAGCTATGGGCTGCTGATGAACGAAAGTAGCAACTCACAAAACCATAGATAGAGCTATGGGCTATGAGCGATCATTAATAGATCGAAACAATATCATGTTTGTATCATTCCCAGAGTGCCTCTAAAATTTTAGAGGACACGATTTGAAAGCTATTGAAGTCAAATCTTGAGGCATATACTCACATGCAAAATATTTGTTATGCAGGTACATGGTATTTTTGGATTAATTATTTGACTGGATGAATTATTTTTGTTTGAATTATTTGACTGGATTAATTTTATTTGGATGAATTATTCTGAAATGGGCACAGAATTTTACAATGCAAATTAAGTTCACCGGATGTGGCTACAAATGTTAGATGATTGAGAGGTGAGCTATAGTTTATTGTAAAACCTAGGTAAGGTAAGTGTGTCACCTTGGTGGTAAAATACAGTGCCCTTCTTGGGACAGTAAAATATATATTTTTGGGATTAGTACTTGAAAAGCTTTGATTTGAAATTCATCAATTACTAAAATATATAAAGTCTCAAATTTTGTTTCACAGCTTTTATTGAAAGCTATTTTTGTTCATAATTCAGATCAATCAAATTCAGTCAAAATGATTTTGTAAAGCCCTTTTTACATTAGCAGTTGTTACAAGTGCTTTTGCAAGTACCCAGACCTAAACCCCAAAGAGCAAGCAACTACAAGAATTGATGCCCAGTGTCTAGTTAAAACTTCCCAGTAGGTTCATGACCTTCTGGGCCACATCAATGTTTTTGCATGCTCAGATGACTAGCAGGTTAATAAATGCATGTGGTTTGTGTCCAGAGGCATTACACAGAATCCAAATCAACTGCATAGAGCCAGGTGAACAACGACAGGCACAGTGAAGGAAATGGATGTTGACACACTTTGGATTAATTCCAAATAGTCAACGAATGAATGTAACAACTGATATTACTATGTAAGAGTATTACAATTACAGTGCAAGTATCAAAGATAAAAGTTATTGGGTAAGTTGACATGATGCAAGAGCAAAGATGCATGCAGTGGTGAGGATAATGTAAGAGAGAACTTTCCCAAACCCAACTCTGATTAATACCCCAAAAGGTTGTGGAGGTTGGTTAGCTAACCTTAGGCTAGAACAAGACTATTCCTGAAGACCAGACACTTTATTAGGGACACATTCTGATCTATTCCCTTGGTCTCATATGACAGAGTGGTGCGGCTGAGTGAGGAACAAGCAGGCTACGCATTTAAAAGCAAAACCTATGTCCCTGCATTCAAACCTTACAGAAACATCTGTTATCCATTAACATTCAGGATAAGAAGCTAGGACAGAAAACAAGGACATTTGTTATTAGTGGCTTAACTAAACAAAAATAATTTAACATGTATAATATGTAAATATATGTAGAAATGTGATTTTTCAGTTCCTTCAATGGCCATGTTGTCTGTGACAACAGTCAACCGGCAGCAATCTGACCTGCAACTCAATTAAGATGGCTTGGACAGGGACAGCTACGAGTAATGGAAAAATATTTTTTCTTCCCACATTCCTCATGCCATAAATGTTAATCTTTCTTTTCCCTTTATCCATGATAGATTTTTCCAGAAATCAGCAGGCTGCATTGGATAGTTTAACCTAGCTATTCTGCTCCAGAGATTGTAGTGTAACCTGGGGCTTGCTGACACTTACCTCCTGAAATAGTGTAACTGATCTGTCAGACAGTTGTTGGTTTATTAGTTTTATTTATATTGGCAAGTTATTTCATAACACACTTCGGATGCTTTCCTTGGCCTAACAGGCTGTTAACGATTGCTTAGCTCAGCAGTGCCTTCCATGTCCGGAATGATGTTTGAAACTCTTTTTGGTAAGCCTTAAGATTTGGTTAGTTTCAGATTAATTACTTCATAGTTTAATCCTCATAATGGCATTTAAAAATTGTTATGCCTCTTTGGACCTCATTTTGACATAACAAACTAAAGGCAAATGCAATATGAAGAATCAAGTCTATACGATAACAGCACACTTCAGCCTGCAGAAATAACATGTTTGGTGTCCAGAAATCTGGTGAGGATGTATTAAAAGTGTGGTCTTGAAACCAGTATGAATACAAACACCCCCCAACATCTATACTTTAAGTTCAAATCCCAACTTGGGGAGAACAGAAAATAACAAAGACATAATTGTCCTAATCTTACAGACAGCTGTATTTTATGGCAGATTCCCCCTATAGTATT
Organism: Esox niger; assembly: GCA_016801105.1. NCBI lineage: Eukaryota > Metazoa > Chordata > Actinopteri > Esociformes > Esocidae > Esox > Esox niger. The sequence continues at coordinate 4,942 of JACXGJ010013068.1, read as the reverse complement.
GAGCCCACTTCCTTTAGCAGCTTAACATGACAACAAAAGCATTGGATCATAGTTGAACTATATAACTTCTGTATTAACCCAGAACTCAGAGAAGATCGGGGAACTAAATGTTCCGGCTCATTTCCTGTCACGGGTCCAAGGAGGGAGATGGAGGCAAGCGCAGGGGTGCAGGGCATAACTTTAAATGGAACAAAAACAGCTAAACAAAACAGAGTGCCGTGCACTACAAAACAGAAACAAATCGAAACTAGGAGCCAGAAACAAGAACCATAAATACCGGCATACATAAACCACTGACCTACATCCAATATCAAACAATGACCAACCAGGACAGGGGGAAAATGGCTGAACTAAATACACTGACTAACAAGGAGAACAGAAACAGGTGGGGGCAAAACACAGGTGAAAGGAATAAACCGATTAACTGAAAACAAGAACAGGAAAGACCAAATAAGGACAAATCACAGACACACATAAAACATGTAACGGAATTGTCCCAGCAGGCATTTCCAGCCCTTCTTCCTAGGTTCCAACCCTTCTAGGACGATTTTCCTAGCTACTACAATTACATTTCTTGTTGTTGCTTGAACTTTTATTCGGCCGATGTTAAAAAGGCTTCATAAAATATATTTGTTTGATTGACAATAACAAAACAATAACATGTCACATCAAATCAAATTTCAGGACCTTTTTTTTTTTTTATTAATCCATACTTAATCTATTTCAATGTGCCCAGCCCTTTCCTAGGTATTAATTCCTCAGGAGACGTGTTTTGCTGTCGTCCTCTACCTGAGCCGAGGAATACAATAAATGAACTGGAGCTTCCTCTGCCTTTCACCTTTAGGTTGAGTACAGAGAGGAGTTGCACCAGCCATGTCCCTGGTGTAAACTCTTTGGAGAAACACAGGAGTGAAAGGATTAAGGCTTGTCTAATGATCTGAGGAAGAGAGCATGTATTTTAATAGGCTGTAGCGGGGCAGGCAGCACGGAGCATGCAGAACACACACTGCTCAAGGGGAACAAGGCTGACACACACATGCGCACGCACACCAACACTCGGCTTAGGGGTAACAAGGCCGCGTGGGGAAATACAAAGCACAGCACTCCACATCTGATACCTTCATGTAGAAGAGGAGATAGCGGCTTTAAAGCTGTTGTTCCATTGTAGGTGCCTCTATCTGTGACTCAAGAAGCAGAGAACTGTCATGTTTAGGAGGGTAAAATCCTTGTCTTCTGGCACTGAGTGGTTGAATCAACAGTAATCCTCTTGTCATCCATTACCTCAGTCCTGGTTGGGTTTGTTCACCTCCTAACTATTGACTTCCTCCTGTCTGAACGAGGAGGTTATTTGAGGGGGTTGTGAAATCATATCATCTCACACAAGACTTAGTAGGACTGTGTCACTTTCATTAGAAAGGAAACTGCCCTTGCCAGAATTGATAATAACAACACACATTTATTGAACTGCTATAGCACTTGTCATACACAGAGACATCTCAAAGTTCTTAAAAAAGCAGAGCAAAAATATTTATGTAGAACAGATATGACTTAGGTCTGGACTCCAATTTTCAGCCTGAGAGATTCCAGATTGTCATCTAACAGTGATGGTCAAGATGGAACTACATTGCTTAAGCAGAGGGAGGATGAATATGGTCAACCAAAGATAAGCAGGTCCTCAGGAGCCAGGCTGACACTACAGTTTAATCTCTGATGAAGTATCACTGCCACCTCACCATTAATGCTTTCTGACTACGATGTCTCCATAGCTGCTGAATCACAAGATTATGTTTGTTATTTGAGCTCTCCACTCACTCAGGATAAGTGACAGCCTAATTTTGATGTTTATTAGGAAAACATCAAAAATATTATTCGGTTATGAGTTAGTGGAAATTCGGCTTTTGGTGGCCTTGTCAGTGGTTTAAGATACTGCGTCTGGTGCAAGTTTGAATCTAACCCATTGTTTTTTAATGAGAAAGTTTATATTTTTCCCCTCTGCCTCTATCAATGCAGCATAAAATAACCCCCAAAAATGTAATTAATATTTGTGAATAAAAATATAACTATGTCATGAATTCATACACAAAAAACAATGTATGTCGGACTTAATCTGTACAGATGCAAATTTTTTTTTTTAAATAATAGTAAAAACATTCAAACCCAAACCCCAAAACATTAAATAAATGTGCAGGCAATCTCTGCCTAGGCAAAGTCACAGCACCATAGCAACCATGGAACCCTGTTGTTGCCACGTGAATCATAAGTGGGGCAAGTTGGTTCTAGTCAGTGGGGTGTAATTCAATAATTACAATACTGCTAATAGTTAGACTGCTCATAAAAAAACGAAACATTTGGCAAAAATATATATGAAAAATAATAACTGATTATTAATGTCTGTACTCAACTCCCAATGTGTGTTAAATAATCAGTTCAAACTTTCTAATTTGCAACAAAGTTATGTAAACGTATCTGTGTGTCTGTGTGTATCTGTGTCTGTACAACAGTAATGATAACTCAATGTATAAAGAACATTACATTTCTAATCATTCTCAACTGTTTGTGCAAATGGGCTTTTATAATCAAGAGGAAGATTAATGAGACAGGAAGCAAAATCAAAATAAGAAACTAAGCCAGCACATTTATTAATTAATGGAATAATCATATTTCAGAATATCAAATGTCAGTGATACATACAGTATATCAAGAATATACAAGAATGTATATAAAAAATTGGCCATAATAAAATATGGATGTACGTATTGTGTTTTGTATTTGAATAATGGATATCTGGTTTAGCTTAATTCAATTTGTGATCACATAATGGATGTGGTTGCATCAACCACACCTTAATAAATGCTTAATAAAACACCATCTCAGCTATTACACAAAATGTAGCACAATTACATTTCAAGTACAATCTAAGTCTCTCTACGATCCATTTTGCATTTTATAGAAATAATTTCAAAGAACTATGAATTAACAATAGGTGCAGGTTATAATGGTTACACTAGCTAGCTTCCAACAAAGAACAGCAGCTACCGTTGGTTAGCACTGGACTAGTGGAATAACCATACAAACATACTCCCTTAATGATGATCAAATGCCATCAAGTCTCAAGCATCTACTCTATGAACAATTTAACAAAATGTACACTAATTAGGCCTATCAAATAACAATATACCTAGTTTGTTAGCATTAGCCAATAAAATTAGATCAAACAAACAAATAGACAAAAACAAATGTACACAGTTATGTATAGAGAGATTGTGTGTGTAAGCAACACAGAGATACTGCAGGATCACTAGAAAAACCCAGCTTCTCAATGTTCAGCTATCTTCATTCTAAAGGGAGTATTTTAGTCAACATTTGAATATTATAATTATCCTACAATGCTAACAAGTTATTAGCACTTACAAGATAACAAGATAATATTAGCACCTTACATAGGAGTGTGGTAATGAAGACAGGAGAGGGAATGTTTACAGTACTTTGCATGCTTTGCACTCCATTCAAGCATGCATCATCAGCACATGCATACTCACCTCCCAAACCAACTTGCTATAATGCTCACCTTCATTTAGATAGTTACCTATATTTGATAGAGGTGTCTGTGAGAAGAGCTGCTGTTTCGTTGTTGCTATACTGGCAATATAGGCTTGTGATTAGTTTATTCACTTCATAGTCCAGAGGCTTTTGCCTATTGCATGGTTTAGAAGAAGAAGGAATATGAAGATGAGGACACACGAGTTCTGTTTATTGAGGATTATAGATGGAATTTACATGAGCATTTTTTCTACATTAAACAAATTACTTGCATGAACACATGGCATTTTAGCTTGTTTGACATTTGGCTATGTGAAACCATCCGTACCCCCTAAAAAAATCTAACTTTCATTTTAATTAAAGCTCAAAATGTATGTGTGAAAAAAGCCTCAGTCTAGAGGACAGCAAAGGCATAAACACAGTCATGGACTACTAAAGCAAATCTCTCTCAAACATTTGTTTTACCTTCAGTTTATCTGTCAAATAAAGTTAACGTTAACAAGTGGCCTAGACTGCGCAGGAAAACAAAATGTGTTAAAGACCTTTGGTTATATGCCACAACTCACTATTCTCTGACCATCGTGTCATTATCTTCATGCCAAGGTAGCAGCACAGTAAAACATCTTGTGTTTGGACCAGAGCCTTGGCCAAAAGTACTGCACCATTCGGAGAAAATGGCACCGTTTGGGATTATCTTTCTCCTCAAACATTTCTTGTTTGTTAATGAGTATGTGGTAATGTGTAGACAGGTAGGGTGAAAGTGTTTAGAAAGGTTCAGAGAAGGGCATACAGAGCTGTTAGCTGGCGGCAGAATGTGATTTATGAAGAGACATGGAGAATTATGTCTCAGTTTTCTCTTGCCACCTCCATCGCTTTCTTGTGCTCTCTCTCCCTCTCTTACTATCCATCTCTGCATCTCTGTGTAGAGAACACCTTGATTGACATAAAAATTATTAGGGGAATAAATGTGTTTGACATTTTGTGTTCTTTTGTCCAACAATTTACTGACCAACACTGAGACATGCATTCATGGCACTAACAAACAATAATTTATTCCTGTGGTTTTAATGCCGTAAGCAAACAACCGTAAATGCTTTGCCATCATATAACTGGTCTTATTGCCTAACCGATTACTGAAAACTGCATTGTACTGACACAAAGAAAAATATTATTGTCATGATAATTATGTTGTTTACTTCAGCAGGTTGTCATGTCCTGGCTATGCCCCTAGCCATCTTTGCGCTGGCTGGGGCCATAGCCAGGACATGGCCTAAATAGGTGGCTCTAGCCACCTCTATGTACTTTGGTTTCCCCAATTGGAGGCAGGTGTTCGTTATTGCCTCCAATTGGGGAACCTACTTATGTTGAATGTTTGTGCACGTAGTTGTGGTTTATTTTGGTT
>JACXGJ010013067.1:0-16900 GCA_016801105.1 Esox niger | reverse complement strand
CATGTCAGCCCTGTCAACCATGTCAGCCCTGTCAACCATGTCAACCATGTGAACCCTGTCAACCCTGTCAACTATGCCAACCCTGTCACCCATGCTAACAATGCCAACCCTTTCAACCATGGCAACCATGTCAACCATGCCAACCCTGTCAACCATTCCAACACTGTCAACATTGTCAACCATGCCAACCCTGTCAACCATGCAAACAATGCCAACCCTGTCAACCCTGTCAACCCTGTCAACCATGCGAACAATGCCAACCTTGTCAACCATGTCAACCCTGTCAACTCTGTCAACCATGTCAACCATGTCAACCGTGTCAACCCTGTCAACCGTGTCATGTTTCAAAGGAGGCCAAAATAAATACTATAATTTTCCCTTAGAAACCTTCTGCATTCCAAGTTCAAGATGTAAGTGACAGGAGGACAAATAGCACATACTGTAACATAAAGGAGCCCAGCGTTCTGGACTAGTTGTTCTTGGCTTTGGATCACAGTGTCAACGAGAACTCTACTGTAAGTATGTTGCTCTCTGCCATGTGTGTGTTTGTGTGAGAGTGTGTGCATGATTGTGAGAGAGCAAGCTAGAGGACATACTCCCCCTTTGTGTGTTGACACTTCCAGACTATAATCTCTGACAACACTGACCATGTTGGAGCTCCATCATTGAAACACTATGAATAGAAAACCCATACATGTTTTACATTCCGGTCTTCGTTTGAGGCTGGAGAGTCAGGATACAGATCAGCCCATGAAAACATGTACTCTTCCTCCTGCAAGTTTGGTGTCCTGTTATCAACAACTAATTGTTTTCTTTAGCCATTTTTTACAGACATTTTCTTCAAGTGTTGCTATGCGCCGTAACACTGGGACATAGATGATAGACAACTTTCAGTTCCCCCCGGTGGTGGTTTTTCTCTTGTAATGTAATGCTGACAAAAAGTTGTGTCTAAAGCCACTTTGTCTCTCAATCTGGGTAGTAATAATGGGACCCATACTGGGTTGAAACTTGTTTGACTCACTACTGCAAGTTGTGGATAGTAACAGTTCATACCCGCGAAAATTCGATGTTCTCCATTGTGGGAACCATGTAGGACACAGGGCCTGTATATGTGAACTCTGTTGCTGGCATCCACTCGGCATGATTGAAGAAGTGTAAGAATCTCCAGGTCTGAAGCTACTGCTTTGCTTTGTCGTTTGACCTGTTTAGCATATGGACTCATCCTCTCAGGAGGATGAGTGATGGGGCTGTTTCTGTGGATGAAAAGAGTCATGTTTAAGACTTAAGGGACCTGTTTCCATGTGATCATTTCAAATGGCTGCAGGCTGATAAGGAAGTAACTTGATGGTCCGAGTGTGGCTGGTTATCGTGAAGCACCAGCACACCTCAGACACCAGTTTTTGGCTATCATCACTGTCGAGAACATTTACAGTTGCTATTTGGGTTGTCCGCACTCAGGTGTCCTTCATCAATTTGGCCATTTGCTGTGTGCACTGACGACGATTAAGTTTGTCCTTTCTCTTATTATATGCGGGACAACAACATCATAAGGTCATGAGTCACTGTTCAGTTGTGTCTGTAAATTGTGGTTGTAGTGGGTGAGAACAGTGTTCACATTCCTGAAAACCTCTCCACAACTGTGTCTGTAAATTGTGGTTGTAGTGGATAGGAACAGTGTTCACTTTCCTGAAAACCTCTTCACAACTGTGTCTGTAAATTGTGGTTGTAGTGGTTGAGAACAGTGTTCACCTTCCTGAAAATCTCTTCACACTTGTGTTGGTAATTTGTGGCTATAGTGGGTAAGGACCATGTTCACTTTCGTGAAAGCCTCTCACATCTCTCCACTCATTTTGTTTGGAGGATCATGCGATGAATTTGACATTTTGTCCAAATGTGCCTCACACTATGAATAGTATATCAGCAGTCCTAAGAATTATCATATCTCATTCACCTTCTGTGGGGATAGCCAGGTAAGATATATCATGTTATGTGAAGTAACGTAAAGATTGGCTGTTAGAGCCAGTGGTGGGTGCAGTAAGAGAGAGATAGAGGGGCATTTCAGTAGGAGATGGTGGATGGGTGGAATAATTCCCAAAATTCACTCCAAGTGATGCAAGTTTGCTGGAAATAAGATGACCACTTAGTTAACGTTAAATTCCATTATCTGGTCCATATCTTACTGAAGAAAATCTGAAACCTCTAGTTTCTGTACTGTCCTTTGTGAGTCACCATGGTCAACAGTTGCTGTGATCTGTGGGTAAGCCTGACCTACGCTTCATATAAGGTAGTCTCTTGCAGAAAACAAACTTGGTCCGTGGAGTGTTCTGTTCAGATGCCCAAATCTGACAGCAAATCACAAGTTGGGCAGGCGGGACTGACAATTTGGGCAGGAATCTTTCTTAAGCAAAATCAATTGTTTTCTCAAGAGCTTGCGAAAGGGAAACAATGTCACTTTCCTATGTTTTTATTTGCCATGACCTCCCGCTTGTGTGAATTTATTTTGCAGTACCACAGAGGTCTGCTACTAGCTTGACTGACCAAATATGAGGAATGAAGGATACTGTTCACTAGCCAAGATGGGGTTCATAGTGACATTGAACCACAGAGTTACTCCATCGTCCTACATGTCCTCAGCACCAGGTGTAATCCATTGACTTACAATTGTTCCATTGGTCTACTCATTACTAGTTGGTGTGGTAGATTAACCGTAATATTCTTCATACTGCCAAGTTCACTACTGGACATATTGTTTCCCCAATATTCCTTGTAGGTTTGTGTCCTTTTGCTAACCATGTGAACTTCCTGCCAGTGTAATCTTTTCCAGCCTTTTACATCTGACCAAAACTGGATGATTGCCATTCACAATGTAGAGTGGTACATTTACTTATTGCTTTTCCATGCAGAAGTGGTGTCACTGCATCCATTGTCTTGAACAGACACAAGTTCAAACATGCTGTCCTGTGTTCATTTTCAGTGTGCACATTTCTATGCACTTTATTTTTGTACTTCCTGAACTTCCCTTTTGTTTGGTACTTCAGTTCAGTTGTGTTTTTGCATATGCATGATTGATGTGACACTTTTAGCCACATTTTTCACACCAACTCAAATTAATTATTTTCATTTGGACTAGGGTCAATGTATTTTGCTGCTACGTATGCATTTTCATTTGCCTTCTACATTGTCATTCCCAATTCTACTGCTTTCTGCAATGTTACCTCTTACTCAAAGTGGGTTTCTGAATGACCTGACTTACCGTGTTGGAATACCACACTAACCTCTCATGTGTTTTTTTATTTAATCTCCCTAAACTCACAATGCTCAAACACGTGAAAGAAACCAAGGGTCCCCTTTTTGGTTTCTTTCATTAAATACATTTTCTTTCCATGGTGGTTTGGGAGAGTAATGATTGCAAAAAAAATCTCCCAATCTCATCATGACATTTATTTGCTGGTTTCTGTGGTTCCACTAGTCTTCTCAGTAAAAAAGTTGGCACCAGTACGTCCTAGCATCTGCTTGTATCTAATTGGCCAACAAGTACTCAATACGCTTTGTAAGAAATCCACTATTCCACAGATTAATCAAACGTCCCTTTATTTCAAACTGAAATTTCTGTTTCTTTTCCCTAAATAACCATATGTTATTAGCAAATACAGTTACTTTTTGAATTCAAGATTTTCTCCACAGTTTTTCAACCCTTATTCACTGCCAATTTGCCTGTAGAAATTTCAGTGCAGCAATTCTTCGCTCTTTTCCTCTCCATTCTGGCTCTGGTTGTTGTGACGTTGGAAGCTAACTAGCAGACTGTGTGTGTGTGTGTGTGTGCACGTTTGTACGTCTGAGACGTGTACTGTAGTCTTTTTCCAGAAATCAGTGATGGCTTCCAGATCACTGTTTCCCGGGAGTAAGTATGCCAACAGAGCATAGGTGTACGTGCTGTCTGTGTGTGAGTGTGTGTGTGTGTTGTGTGTCTATGAGCATTGGTGTGTGTGTGAGTGTGAGTGTGTATCTGTGCGTATCTGCACTTGGTCCCGCCTGCATATGTGTGAATGCCTAAACTGTGTATAGTACGTGAAGCAAGTGGAAGCCAGCGTCACAGAAGCCCCTGTCTCATACTGTCAGACACAATGGAATTCGTGGTCTGCTGTGTGTCAGATACAGTACTGTACATGCTCGCGTATAGATTTGGATCACACCAACAACCCAGATCATACAATAGCTTTACAATGAAGACTTTCCTGTGCAACTTACCACCCATTTCTCAGCCAATTAAATACACATAAGATTAAATTCAATGATTAATTGCTCACGTGTTCTGGTAGTAGGCCAACACATTGGTTTATGGGACCAATCAGAGTGGAAGAAATGTGTTTGCATTCTAGAAATTCTCAGGGAGGAACTCATATCCAGATGGAGAAGCAACTTATGTCAGTGGGTGTGGCATAGTTTTTGGCGGGAGAAATGCCTGGAGAAATGACAGGCAACCAATCCGTAAGTTATGTTGTGTAACTGTTTTACAGGGCTTTCGGCATGTCCAACATAAATGACAAAAACATCTATTGGTTAGCTTGTAAAAATGCAAAGAAAAAAGTAATAATTTGTTCCAAAAAATAACATTATATTGTTCAAATATCACAGCCCTAAGAGCACCACAAATAGAATAGGGTGCCACTTGGACAACATCCATTTCTAGCCATGTACTATCTGGTATGGGTTTGGACAACAGTATCCCTGTTTAACCATGTAAGGTATGGTCTGGTCTGGGTTTGGCACTGTCTGGCCTGGGTTTGGACTGTGGTTTCATCCTCCATCTTTGCTGTGCACTCCATCAATTTTCACTTCCTCAGATAATGACAACATAATGACACTTCCTGCATCCTGCCTCTCCCGGGAAGACTGTCCACATAGCTGCAAGTTCGGAAACTAAATCAATGGCAAGGTTCAGTAAACACACACGCACACTCACGTCTACAGGATAGTCATCAGCAGTGTGTTTAATGGTACAACATCGCATACACAACTCTCAACCTCCCCCTATACCCCTTGCATTGTTCTACATTACATTTCTGAGTAATTTATTGGTTTTAGTTTATTCAAACAATGTTCTTGCAGAGAAACCCCAATCCCCTCTCTGCTTTATGTTTAAACCTTTAAATTCTCAGAGGAGAACTGGGTTTGTTTCAGGTGTGGGAGAGGGAAGTTGAGGGCTTTCTCTCTCTCCATTAATGTTTCAAATCTTCTGTATCTCATCTTCTGTTTCTATCAGCCTCCCTTTTTCAGCTGTCTCCCTGTGACTCTCTCCGTATAGGGATAACACCAGACTGACTGTAAAAGTTTGTCCAGGTGGGAAAAGACCTTAAATGTGACTTGAAAACAAGCCACTAGGGCCAATGATGAGCTCTATTAGAGTTTAAGAGACTGGCAGTTTGATAGGGTGTTGTGGACAGGAATATTGGAAGGGTGGTTTTGCTGCCAATTCTTACTGAAAGGGTTGCGATGACCTAGTGCTTGACAAACTAGTTTCACATTTTTTATTTAAAGCCTTTCTTAAACCCTAAACTTAAGTACTTGAAATTAATACTTAACCATCACAATTACCCTTAACTTCAATCAGTCAAGTTTATTTTATGAAGGCCTTTTTGTATCAGCAGTCGTCACAAAAAACATATACAGATACCTAGCGAAAAACCCTAAAGCGCAAGTCACAACAACACAAAATTAACACAAAATTAACTCTTACCCTGTAGGTATCACTTCAAGACCATAGGTATCTCTCCTAGACTGTCTTGTCATCCTGTAAGTATTCCTCCTAGACTGTAGGTATCTCTCCTAGACTGTCTTCATCTCCTGTCTGTGTTTCTCCTAGACTGTAGGTATCTCTCATAGACTGTCTTCATCTCCTGTCTGTGTTTCTCCTAGACAATAGGCATCTCTCCTTGACTGTATTCGTCTCCTGTAGGTATCTCTCCAAGACTGAATGTATCACTCCTAGACTGTCTTGTCCTCCTATATGTATATCTCTTGACTGGACTGGAAGTATCTCTCCTCGACTGTCTCATCCTCCTGCAGGTATCTCTCTTAGACTGCAGGTACCTCTTCTTGACTGTCTCACCTTCCTGCAGGTATCTCTCTTAGACTGCAGGTACCTCTTCTTGACTGTCTCACCTTCCTGCAGGTATCTCTCCTAGACTGTAGGTATCTCTTCTTGATTGTCTCATCCTCCTGCAGGAATCTCTCCAAGACTGTAGGTATCTCCTCTTGATTGTCTCATCCTCCTGCAGGTATATCTCCTAGGCTGTAAGCATCTCTCCTAGACTGGCTTCGTCTCCTGTAGGTATCTCTCCTAGCCTGGAAGTCTCTCTCCTTGACTGTCTCATCTTCCTGCAGGTATCTCTCCTAGACTGTAGGTATCTCTTCTTGATTGTCTTATCCTCTTGAAGGTATCACTCCTATATTGACTCATCCCCTTGTAGATATTAACCCCCTCTAAAATGCTGGAATCACAAGATGATTGTGATACAATGTACTCCTGCCTCTCTCCCTCCTGCTCTTCCCGCCCTTTTCCCAATCTCTTTTTCTTTTTCCCTATCTCTCTTGTCTGACAGTAGTTTTAGAGGTGAGACTGTCCTAGTGTACTTGTTTTCTTTGACATGATAATTGCTGTAATCGCTTCCTCTTCTTCCCAACTTTATGTATGTGCAAAACATCCCCCTTGTGTCATGGATGAAAAGTTGGACTAAAATCAGTCTTTAAGGGTTCCCTAATCTTTGCCAGAACATGCATTGGTTTTTATAAACATGCCATTTCAATATGGACCAGATTTATGGAGGGTTGCCATGGTGTTACAAAGAATATCAAAGACATATCCTTGCTAAGCCAAGTTGGACAAGGAACAGTTATGTCATCACCACGTCAAAGGCTGCTGTCAGAAAACAATGTTTTCATGACAAGCAACTTTTCTCACCTGCTGAATTGTCTGTGTTTTCACAGAAAAGACTGAGCATTTATGCACAATGATGGGATTATAAGACTGCATAAAAGAGGGATAGAATTTAAAGATAAATTACAGATTATAAATTAACTGTGACAAGAAAACAAATCTCTAGTTGAGTTTATTCAGTATGGTCCTGATGTGAGGGAACGCTAGCCATTCCCATGTATTTATATCTGAGGGGACTCATTTACACTGCAATTGAGAAAAGTCATTCCCAGTAGAATTAGCATGTAGGGGCAAATTGTTATTGGGTACAGTGTAATCAGAGGGCTTGGGCCTGGAAATGGGGAAATCAGTAAATCCACTAGAGTTTAGTTTTAACACCAACAACTATTTTATGGTAATTTTATGTACCAAGGCAAGTCCATTAAACATAGCACTCTTCCTTTAAGAGTGAACCCTGGATGTGCTGGTACAACAGATGTGTTCTTGTTTTACCAGCACAGAATGCGATAAGCCTTAAAAATTGGTAGGCCAGCCATGAGTTGCCGCCAGTATACCCCCTGGGACATTTGGCTTGGGTCCCAAATAGCATCTGACTCCCTTCAATTGGCTACCTCTGACCATGTGCCCTAGTCAAAGTTAGTGGACCATATTGGGAATAAGTTGGCATTTGGGATGCTGTCTTGATTTGAACACGTTATTTCTCATCCAGTCTGGGTGGTGTGCCCAAAATAGCACCTCTTCCCATTATCCGTGTGACAAGGGCTCTGTGGAGAATAGGGCATTATTTGGGATGTAGAACAGTCTCAATGACTCCTTTATACAGTACTCACTAATAAGACTCATTGGTATGCCAAGACCTCTGGGGACTAAATGGGTCTGAGTCCAAAAACTAACTCTGGTCGCATAGTCTGACTCACAGGACCACAACCAGCAGAACACCCTAGTCAAAGTAAACCACAACAGTGGGTGAAAGGAAAGCCATATTGGGCGATATTCACCCAAAAGGATGCTTTAAAAGGGAAAACCACGCTAGACCGCACATCCCTAACATAAACATACGCATGATTTATTAAGTGTCACATTGTCCTACATTTAGCATTGATAATTAGAAATTAGCATGCAATTTGAAATGTTATGAAAAATCAGATACTCGCTACAATGCAAAGCTCTCTCTAGACAGGCTTGCTGGTTAAGTTGACTAACATCATGTTGGCGAGGTACAGATCCAGAAAGAATTTAGAGACCACTGTACCTTATTCTTTCCTTTACAAACATTTGAAAAAGGATTGTTCAATCAGAAGCGTTCTATTTGCAATTTTAACCCTTCTGTTCCTCACTTCGAAACCTTCCTTTTTGACTTCTTTGGAAAGGAAAGAAAAAGGTGCAGTGGTCCCTTCATTTTTTTCTGGAGCTGTAACGAAGATATCTGCTTGTGAAGTACACTACATTGCACATTTAGAATTCCCATTGGTACTTGTGTTTGCCTTTATTGCACATCTATATATTCCACTTGTAACATTTGTTATACTTATACTCTATTTGCTCTTGTGGTTAGATGCTAACTGCCTTTTGTTGTACTGTACTTGTACTTGTTCAATCTAATGTAAATCAAATAGTCAAAAAACTGCCTAAACAAATGAGAAATGTATAAGTACAAAATCATAATATGTCAAATCTAGTTGACCATGTAGATAAAAAAAAATACTAACATTTTGACATGAATATATAATCATAAATGTAACACCTTGACAGATAAATGTGAACTGATTTAACAAATTAGATTGAAACATTATATTTTGCAATAATTTCTTTAAGAAAAATCATGTTGCTGAAAAAACATGTCCATCCATTAATCTGAAGTAACTAACCAACCTGGTCCTGTAACTGTCTATCAGTCTTACATCAACAGGGTGGAATTTCTGCCAACTCTTCTTTGCAGTACCATTTCAGCTTTGTCATCTTCGAATTCTTTCTTGCATGCATGACTCGCTTCAAGTATTCCCATAGCGTTTTGACGGGACTGGGCTTTGCCACTGCCATTCTGTGACCTTCCATTTATCATTTTTAAACAGTTCTGTTACAGATTTGCTTGTTTTTCGGATCATTGTCCTGTTGCAAGATTAACATTCTGGAACCAGTTTCCCAAGTCACTAAGATGATCGTAAGATGCACAGAAGTGCCTCCTCATTTTAATGACATGCGTTGTATAATGAAATTGTGAAAAGCACAAGTTATAGCATATTCAGGGCACATATGTAAATATATGTTGAGAAATCCTCTACATATTTGTGCATATATGTTTTGAATTAGTTTTACCCAGGTGTTATCTGGCAAGCATCAGTTGTGCTTTGATATTCTTGTTGACAGTAGAGGCTTCTTCTTTCCTGACATCCCATATCAACCACGTTTGCATTGGCTTTGTTACCACACACCCCTATATTTAAGACCTAAACAAACAATGTTTCCATTATTTATGGTTTCCCCCCAGTTACTTTGTAATGATTTTGAATTATTGGCACCTGTTTTGGCACACTTGAACCTAAATTTAGACATTTTGTTTTATGGTGAAGGAGGGGGTGTATTCAGTTTTTCCACATGAGGAATTCATTTCTGTTTATCTATCTGAAAGCAGAAATTGTTTAATTATATTTTTTTGTGTGATTTCAATTAAGATACCTTTATCAATGAATGTAGTCGGAATTCTGCAAAAAAAATCCACATATCGAAATACTTTCCATATGAATGTACCAAAGTGCGTTAGTAGAGTATATTGCATTTCTATCTCAGTTTGTCAGGTACTTGTGGCAACATGCAATGCAAGTGTAGCAGTGAGGAATTGAGGGAGTTGCTGGAACTGTTTTGATTGGAGCAAGAAAGGATATTCATCTGATGGTGAACATTTTATTTTATTAAATGGAATACATATGTTGGCATGTCTACAAAGATGAACGCTTGTCTTCTAGACCAGTATACCCATACAATCTAATGTTAGATTTGACTTTTCAAAATGTACTGATTTCAAGACAGGACCACTCAGAATGTTTACTGTGAAATAAGTCCATTTTCCTACTGAATAGTCTTCCAACAAATTCACAAGAGATACATGTTTTTTGTTTCTTGGTGTAGAATACTTATTACCTTATACGGTTTTGGTTCTTTTCTCTGACTGTCTTTATCCACAGAAATGTATTAAGTGAAGTTCAGTCAACTCCAACTACTTTAGCTAGCTGTCTATTATATGTGCGCACTGCAATGATTGTGGTCACGTTCTGTTGATTCCTGAGGGGGTTCACAGTCTGCTGGTGTCAGTTTAAAACCATACATCTACATAGTCACCATTACAGTGACACTTGTTTCTAATAGCAGGAACTGGTCGTAAAAACAATGGAATCACGGCCAGAGTCAGAACGACTTGACTGTTTCACTATCTGGCTCTAGATCATTATGAGCATAAGTCTTTGTCTTCTGCTCTCTCCCCTTTCATCCTCCTTTCTCTCGTCTTTTCTCCTTCTGTCTGTTTCATCTTAATTTCTACTCTCGTCTTCCTCTATTTTCACCCGTCTCACTTTTTTGTCTCCTCTCTTCTTTTCTCACTTCCTCTCAGTACGTCTTTTGTCCTTTCATGTGGTGTTGCTATAGACCAGAAACTATGCCTGCAGTTTCTGTTCTTTTTCCAAAACAGCAACCCGGCATGGCCCTGCTGAGCATCATGCCAAATCAAAAGGCAGTGTACTGTTTGGCATTCACCAATAAGGAGATTAATAAATACTACTAGTGCCAAAGTAAACTGGATGGGCTGTCAGCGAAATAAAGCATCATGTGACAAACAGTGAAATCAGTCCATAGCTTTTTACTGGTCTTGGTGTTATCTGAAGTGCAGTGCTATGTTGGGTGGTCTCTTTTTCTGATGTATCTCTTTATCTTTCTCTTCTCTGTTTCTCTTTCTTTTTCGCCCCCTCTCTCTGTCCTTCAATTTCTCTCTACTGTCTCTCTTGTTTTTGGTGTTTCTAATGTGTTCATTGATCTTGACATCTACACAAACCTTTAAAGGGCTTTACAGTTACATTGCTATATAAAGGTTAAGGGTCACAGTGATTGACTGAGTGCTCTATTCAAACAAACCCAGGAACCCAATTATTTTAGTCACTTAATAGCCTTCCTTAGTCACACAATTAATTGGTTTCCATGTACAGTATGGCTACTCGATATACTGATTCTGTGTACAGACGATTTAGTGAAAAAACACTAAATTGAAAAGAATCACTTAATTATTCTCCATCTGTATGAACAATGTTAATATATTCCAGCTGTGACGAAGATAACTTAATTCTTTAAATTTGAAACCAAAATGTATAAAACACACCA
Organism: Esox niger; assembly: GCA_016801105.1. Taxonomy (NCBI): domain Eukaryota; kingdom Metazoa; phylum Chordata; class Actinopteri; order Esociformes; family Esocidae; genus Esox; species Esox niger. The sequence goes on along the minus strand of JACXGJ010013067.1, from coordinate 5,598 downwards.
TGTAGTTATCCTAGAGGATGAAATATATGGCGGTCAAGCAGAGACAAGATCTTCTAGCATCCATAGCCTCTTGTGAAGAGATGAAGGCATAGATTGAAAATCTGATTAAATGATCCTCTCTAAATCCTATCCTTAACTGCAAAGAGAGGAAAAACATTTGACTAACCTTAGATCAGAGAAATATTTTTATCCAGCTCTAGTCAAAATGAAGTCTGAATATCAAATGTCTGTGATGAATATCAAATCAGCAGTGATCTCCCACTGATTGTTTTCCCAGCATTTGCACTTCATCGGCTGTTTCATGGGCGAAACAGGCATGATATATTTTGAGTGTGTTACCCATAGTTTACTATGTTTGTCTTAGCAACAACTTTTTTTTAGTCTGTCAGACTCTTTGGAATTCACCTATATAAGGCAGTGATTTGCATAGTAAGAATGTTTTGCTGTGCTTTGTCAGAGTTAAAATTTATTGACAAGAAGTTACAGAAAATGTAATTCTCCAACAGCCTAATGAACATAACAAGAGAACACGTCGACTGTCACTGTATTGGCAGTGATATTCACAGCCGAAGACTCAAATAAATTAATTCAATCAGCAACTGTTTCCTAAAACCTGGCCTTATCTCATAAACAAAAGCCATGAACTTAACTGAAACAGTCACCAACTCACAAATACCCTTTTAGACTCAGTAGATGATTTTTGGTGGTTTTGGTTTTGCTGTAATAGACTCTCAAGCCTATGTATTGATTTCAAAGTTAGCTGGGTAAGTTGCTGTTAAATTGATTCTTTTTCTGGGGACTAGCTGTTTATCTAGGTTTTATTGGAGTTGTGGTTTTGTCCAAAAACAGTAAAGGCCCATTTCCCTGTAATCTAAAATGATTTTGGGGAGGGCAGTAGGGTCGGTGGGGGGGTGCTGGGAGATTGACATATGAATCATTTAGCATCTACAGTAATAGTTGTCCTCATTGGGTCTTAATAAAAAAAATGAATATAGGCAATTAAGAAGCATCTGAGCTGTGGCCCCGTTAGGTGCCGTTTCCCTTTCAAAGTGAACACTGTTCACTGTTAGGGCCCAGGTAAAAGCAGTACACTTCAAAGGGAATAGGTTGTCCATTTGAACCGACAGATTTCCTCACCGTGCCGTGCTGTTTGTCATTATCTCACCACTCTCTATTCATGAGGCAGACTCAAGCAGGATGCATTTCACCGTGCCAGCAAAAATAACTTTCCTTCAACTTCATGTTCTCTGTCTCTCTATCCTCTCCACCCGACCAGGAGCCACTGCGTATTTGCCCACCCGTTCGGTGACTCTGTGTTTCTCTTTGAAAGAAGTACGGCCCTCTTCATTACCTCTGAGTTCAACCGCAGTCACACGCTGGTGAGAATAAGTAACTGTCCTGTCATGTTTCCTGTGCTTTATTCCGATATGTCATAGCTATAGTAAAAACGCGTAGGCCTTTGTGTGACATATTATAAACCAGTCGGTTTCTCACTTTAATGCTGATTAGCTGCACACTGTAAGCCACAGGTATTACATCACGTAACTGTTTTACTGTTCAAAGTGCTCAATGACCACTTAATATTAACAATAAGGCATTTTTCACCCTCTGTCTCGCTTTCTCATCCTCTCACTCTCTTGATCTCCTTCATCCCTGTCATTTGGGTCCTAAAACATAGTTTTCTATGTGAGGTCGGGGCATCTGTCCAGCTGTTGAAAGTAACCCAACTCCAGCAGAGCATTGAAAGGGGAACGCATTCTGCATGTTCAAGAGATGATGTTTGTTTCATGTGGGAACGTCAGGTCAGAAGCATTACCTTTAGCAGGTGACATAGAAGCATAGTAAAATACAGGTAACACCAGCCACAACATTGTTAGATCACTGATTTTGCCATCATTACTGTCTGCAATTTGGACTGGATGTTGAGGAGACACAGTCCACAAACACACAAAGGTCTGCACACAAGTACACACACACACGCTTGTTTCATTAGACTTATGATTAGGGATGTCACGATTATGACATTATAGTTGACAATTTTCACACAAAAAATTACGAGGAATTACATAACGCTGCATTGCAAAACAATTCTGAAATAGGTTTAAATCAGACTGAAATCAGAAACAAATGAGAATCAGTAAATGATCTGCGCATGCAACTTTCCGCAGATCTGTCAATTGTGCAAAACGATTGTTGTTATAAAATATTGGTGATGTGGCAATAATGAATAATAATTATAATTAATTATAATGATTGCGACAGCCCTATTTGTGAGGACTTTTTGGGATTGCAATTTACATACCATAAACAATATTACATTTTCTTACCCCTTCTCTGATCCTTAACCACTAAAAGCCCAACATTACATTAACCTTAACAAGAAGACTAAAAAAGCTATTCAGATAAATGAGTATAAATATATTTTGCAGGACATCTGAAGTTAAAGTATAAACACATACTACACATTGGCCTACACACACGTACACTCACCGGGTGACAAACCCGCATACACACAAAGAAAATGGAAAAACACAAGTTCACAGATACAGTACCAGTCAAAAGTTTGAACACACTAACCCATTCATTTAAATGTGTGAGTGTGTCCAAGCTTTGTACTGGTTCTGGGTGCCATAATACAGAACACAAACACACAGAACACAAACACACAGAACACACACATAAAGCATACACACCGTTGAGACAGGTCTTTTGTAACAGGCTGGGCTCTGTGCCATGTCTCCTTCATATTGAACCAGTTGAGATATGGCAGTGCCTTCCTCCTATCAGTCAATCTATTGTTCAGACACCCACAGCCCTGACAGTTCCCATGGATTCACAGACTTGATGTGATTTTGGTGATGTGTGTGTGTGTGTGTGTGTGTGTGTGTGTGTGTGTGTGTGTGAGAGAGAGAAAGAGAGAGAGAAGTATAGAGATCGAGAGTATTACTGCATGAAAAAACATACACATGTTTACAGAATGTGTAGCTGGGTTGAATGTTGGTTAGTGTCAGATCAGAAGGACACATGACTAAAACACAATGCATCACCTCTAAACCTTTCCCGCTCCACCTTTCATTACCCAGAGGCATTCTGTGGCTATAAAAACGCTTTTAAAGAAACTATACACTACTGTTTGGGATGACTTAGGAGTTTCCATGTTTTTCCAATAATTCATTTTTTGACTATTTAAATAACATCAACTTGATCAGAAATACAGTGTTGACATAGTTAAAACTGTTGCTGGAGATAGGAGATTTTCAGTGGAACATAAATACATAGGCCCATTATCAGCAACCATCTGTCCTGTGTTCCAATGGCACGTTGTGTTTGCTAATCCATGTTTATCATTTTAGAAGGCTAATTGATTAAGACTAAACCTTTCTGCCACTATGTTAGCACAGCTGAAAACTGTTGTGCTCATTAAAGAAGCAATACAACTGTCCTTCCTTAGACAAGTTGAGTATTTGAAACAATAGAAGTTGTGGATTTGACAGACACAAAATGGCAAAAAAGAACTTCCTTCTGAAATGTGTCATTCTGTTATTGATCTGAGAAATTATGATTATTCCATGTGAAAAATTGGAGTGTGAGGCCCTGGTGCACAACTGAACAAGATGACAAATACACAAGAGTGTCAAGTTAGAGAAACAGATGCCTCCATGTCCTCAACTGGCAGCTTTATTAAACAGCACCTCCAAAACACCCGTCTCAATATCAACAGTGAAGAGGCGTCTCTGGGATGCTGGCCTTCTAGGCAGAGTTGCAAAGAAAAGCCATATCTCAGACTGACCAATTAAAAGAAAATAATTAGATTGAGCTCTTTTGCTAGACACTGGACAGAGGAAGATTGGGAAAATGTGTTATGGACAAAGTAATCAAAGACTGAGGCTGTCGAATCACAAAGAAAACATTTCTGAGATGCAGACCAAATAAAAAGATGCTGGAGGAGAGTTTGACTGTCAAGCATGGTGTAGGCAAGTTGATGATTGGGGGTAATATGGTGGAGATGAAGTGGGAGATTTGCGCAGAGTTAAAGGGATCTTGAAGAAGCAAAGCTATCACTCCATTTTGCAACACCATGCCATACCCTGTGGATGGCGTTTGATTGGGGTCAGTTTCCTCCTACAACAGGACAATGACCCAAAGCACAGCTCCAAGCAATGTAAGAGCTATTTAGGGAAGAAGCAGTCAGCTGGTATTCAGTCTATAATGGAGTGGCCCGCACAGTCACCGGATCTCAACCCTATTGAGCTGTTGTGGGAGCAGCTTGACCGTTTGGTATATAAGAAGTGCCCCACAAGCCAATCCAACTTGTGGGAGGTGCTTCAGGAAGCGTGGGGTGAAATCTCCACATTTCCTCAACAAATATACAACTAGAATGCCAAAGGTCTGCAAGGTTGTAACGCCGGAAATGGTGGATTCTTTGACGAAAGGAAATTTGGAAAAACACAATTAATATAATAATTAAAAATGATCATTTCTAACCTTATCACTTATTTTATTTCCTATTAATTTTGCTATATTCCCTATTCAAAATGATTTCATAAGTTTTTATGGAAAACAAGACTCAAACTTTTGAACTATCGTGTATGTTGTTACTGTTACTCAAGATCCACATTGTGTGTCGTCCGATAAGAATAGGTACTTTTGGTAATGAAACATCCATTTTTAAGCCTGTGAAAACAACAGATGTTCCCCTAGCACAGAGATGATATTACTGGAAATCTGAACATAACTTTAGAAACATGAATTTAACAGAAAGTGTTAACATTAACTGGCAAAACTGCCCCGAGTAATAAGCTGTTATATAAAACCTATATATATATAGCAATTAACGTTTATCAAACCAACTCTACAGGACATTCAGGATCAGCAAGAAACCACGAATCACATTGCATCATTGACACTGAATGTATTTATACCTTTAATTCCTTAATATAACATTAAACAGGATAACCTAACTTAATTATGCTTCACACCGACTGCCCAAGGAGGGGTTGACTTTAGAGAAAGACACATCAATAACTGTTTGGGAATGGATTCTATATATATTCCTTTGTTTAATTATACATTTAGTGTTCTCTCATTGATATATTTGTATAGCTGTAGGCAGAATCAGGGACTGCAACTTACATCAACTACTGAATATACCGTTAGGTCCAGAAATAATATTCTGCAATGACCTAGTCAATCACTTGATCCCAACCCGATCACGCATGCATTTCACATACTGAAAACAAAACTTAAGGCAGAAAGACACATGAACAACAACCAACTGAAGACAGCTCCAGTAAAGGCCTGGAAAAGCATCACAAAGGAGGAAACCCATTGTTTGGGGATGTCAATGCTTTCCAGATTTCCAGCAGTCCTTGTCTGCAAAGTATTCTCCTCAAAGTATATGTCATGTCCTGGCTATGCCCCTAGCCATCTTTGCACTGGCTGGGGCCATAGTCAGGACATGGCCAAAAGAGGTGACTCTGGCCACCTCTATGGGCTTTGGTTTCCCCAATTGGAGGCAGGTGTTTATTATTGCCTCCAATTGGGGAACCTATTTATGTTCAATGTTTCCACACGGTCGTGTGGTTCATTTTGGTTGCT